>PPHD01025386.1:0-11781 GCA_002909625.1 Bambusicola thoracicus
TTTTTTTTTTTGCTTTTCTTTAACTGATTATTAGAAATAAGTAATTTCAGGAACTACCTCTGCACCCTGAACCTATGAACAAACAAAAAAAAAGCTCAGATTAGAGTTCAGTTCGGATTTACACAATTCTTTAAACTGTATCTATAGTTATAAATAATAGTAGAATGTGTAAGTCTAATAATAATGTGATGTACACATAATGTTGCAATACCTAAACTACATTATGTATTTGAGCACATTAAATGTGCTGGGAGCTACTGCTTTCACTTTACATACAATATTGGTGATCAGTTATCTGGTGACAGGTATATGAGAAAAGTGTCTTCTGTGTTATACAGATGGAAGATTCCTCTTCAAGTGGCTGAATGTGACACTGACAGTTTGAGTATTTATCCAAATTGAACAAATTATTTGTCACATATTCCTCCAATCCTTTGGGACAGGACTGATAGTTCACATGCCCAAGTACCACTGCAGAGAATGGGAATAAACTTAGCTGGCAGAAATAAAATTTAAGTGACTGAAAATACACCAGTATCTCATTTAAAAAAAAAAAAAAAAAAACCCTCTGTGGAGACCATTACTTTATTTCATTCATTCCTTTTACCAGTTAATTTTACTTCAATCAAAAATGTGAAATCTGTGTTCATGTAGATCTTCTGTTATACTTTACTGAGCAAATGTATTAATGAGTGAGCTTCAAAGTCCTTGCTTCATTAGGATTTGTTGTAATATGTGTCACAATGACCTTAAATGCAGCCAGCTTTCCATCATCAAATTTAGTAATACATCATTAGAACTCTAGTGTAAATTATGCTGTGATATTTAAAATCTGTCTTCAATTTTCTTCATGTAATTGGGAAAGGTTGAAAAACAGAAATGAAGCTATAGAGGAGCCTCATTTTCCTTCCAGATAGAAATTCTTTAAAGAAAAGGAAAGAATAAAACAGCAATAAGATCATATTTCTGGTCAAATTTGTTTAATTTGAAGTAAAAATTAGATAAAAGCTTCCCGGTTTCCTCTATGTTATCATTTTGAATGGTAACATTTGTGACCTTAGTAAGTACAAGCATCAATTAGGTGCATTCTTATTGCTTCAAAATTCTAGGCACTTGGAAACAAGGTAAGTTTTGGAGGTGGAACTAAACAAAAACAAGATTAAGAATCAGATTGTTTTCAGAAGAACTAAATGCATACTGTGATCACAGAATTGCAGGTGTTGGAAGGGACCTCAAGAGATCATGGAGTCCAGCCCTCCTGCTAAAGCAGGTAGCCTACAGCAGGTCATACAGGTAGATGTCCACATGGGTCTTGAATATCTCCATAGAAGAAGACTCCACAACCTCTCTGGGCAACCTGTTCTAGTGCTCTGTCATCCTTACTATAAAGAAGTTCTTCCATGTGTTAGTACGGAACTTTCTATGTTCAAGTTTTAGGCTATTGCTCCTTGTTCTATCACTACACACCACCGAGAAGAGCCTGGCTTCATCTATATGCATCCCACTTCCTTTCAGATATTTATAAATGCTGATCAGATTCCTCCTTCCCCACCCCCACCCCCCCTCCTCAGTCTTCTCTTCCCCAGGCTGAACAGGCTCAGCTTACTCAGTCTTTTCTCATATAGGAGGTGTTCCAGGCCCTTTATCATCTTTGTGGCCCTCTAGCAGACTCCTAGGAGATTTGTCTTTTTTGAACTGGGGAGACCAGAACTGGACACAGTAAGTCTGAATGTGACCTGACCAGGGCAGAGTAGAGGGGCAGGATCACCTCCCTCAACCCCTCCACCTATTGTCCATGCTCTTTGTAATGCATCCCAGGTTACCATTGGCCATCTTGGCCGCAAGGGCACACTGCTGACTCATGGCCAACTTGTTCACCACCAGGACTCCCAGGTCCTTCTCAGTAGAGCTCATCTCTAGTAGGTCATCTCCTACTCTGTACTGATGCATGCAATTATTCTTCCCCAAGTAAAAGACTCTCTGCTTGCTCTTTTTAAACCTTATTAAGTTCCTCCCTACCCAGCTATCCAGTCTGTCCTGGACATGTTGAATGATAGCACAGCTGATGGTAATTTCATTCATAGATTTAGACAAAAAAAAAAAAAATTACTTTTATTTGCAATATGCTGTAGATGTTATCACCCAAAAAAAACAGTAGATAAAACACCAGAAAACAGACACTGAGTGATTTACTCATATTGACTATTTTTCATATACTTTCTTTTGTTGAAATACTACTGTCATTCTTTTTTCCACAAAATCTGATGAGCTGGTTATTAATTATTTTCCTTTTAAATTTGTCATCTTAATCTGCTTCATTTAAATATATATCTGGCCTTCCTTTCCATAGCTATGTAGTATACATGAATAATAGAATTTAATAATTACATTGCATCTTTCACTTAGTTTAGCATGCTTTGTAGCCATTAACTGAATAAACTTCAGTGAGAGAAAAATAAGCATCATAAGTAATTGTCTTCCCTTTATAGACAAGCAGGAATTGACTGAAAAACACTGACTTACAATTTGATGCAGCTGTATTCATTGCTGAATTATATTAAGGGTCTAGACAAAGAAAAAGTAATTCTGACTTTCTAGAATATGAGGTCTGAAGGGAAAATGAAATGCAACAAATATGAATGTGAAAGTAAGTTATTTTCTGGCTCCCTGTTTCCAAAAGCACTAGAACGTAAACCTGCTTTACTGTCATTTCTTTTTGTGAGGGATGCAGCTAAGTCCTGAACTGCTCAGTATTTAAGGGGCACTAAAGATATGCAGTGAAAGATATTTTAAAGGCAGGACAACTTTATGATTTTGACCCACGTGATGTCTGTGGCAAAAAATTTCCTGAAATAGTTTTGTATTTTATCAAAAGTTATTAACTGTTTGTTTGTTTGTCAAGCCCATGATCATAGACTCATAGAATGGCTTGTGTTGGAAGGGGCCTTGAAGATCATCTAGTTCCAGCCCTGCTGCCATTGCCAAGGTTGCCACCCATTAGATTAGCCCAGGACCCATCCAACCTGGCCTTGAGCACTGTCACGGATGGAGCATCCACAGCTTCTCTGGATAGCCTGTGCCAGTAACTCACTGCTCTCTGAGTAAAGAATTTCTGTTTAACACCTAACCGAAATTTCCCTTCTTTTAGTTTAAAACTGTTCCCTCTTAGCCTGTCTGTATCTGCCTGTGTAAAACGTTAGTCTCCCTCCTGTGTATAAGCTCCTCTCAAGTACTGGAATACCACAATAAGGTCTCCATAGAGCCTTCTCCGGACTGAGCAGTCCTGGTTCCCTCAGCCTTTCTTCACATAAGAGGCACTCCAGCCCTCTCTGATCATTAAATCAGATGATAGTGTCATTAAGTGTCCTTAGCTTTTATGTTACGAGCCATGGTCATTTCTTATTCACATTTTCCTCTGCAAATTTTACCCACGTTCCATAGTCCCTGATCTGTTTCTCACTCTTGTGATCTTTTTGATCATCCGTACTTCTCTTCTGTGTTTCACTGTATGTTTTCAGAGACATGTTTGGAACTTTCAGAAGACTCTTAATGACATCATCTGCTTTATTTTCTCAGATGTCTTAGACCTCATTTTATCTAATACTGCTCCACTAGTATGACAGCCTCTTTCTGAGAAAATGGAATGGTGTCTGCTTAATCTTAATAGAATTCTTATTATGCCATACTTGTCCCAGATAAAAATAATAATAAAAACAAAACAGTGCAAATATAAAATTAGAGATGAAAATGTGTGATAAAAGCTTTTGAACTTTATTGCATCTTCTAACAGTGGTCTGTAATAGCCTTTTCACTTCTGATAACGTGCATTTGATGGCACATCTTCCTCCTCTAGTCTTTTAACTTGAATAACTGAAATTAAATAAACTTTTATGCATGCAAATAAAGTAGTTTATTACACTGTTCAAAGATATTCAAAAGAAAAAAGAAAAATGGATATTTTCAAATGCTTTGTTGATTATATTGCATTTCTTTACTTTACTTTGTAGTGAACTAATGAAAATAGCTTTCTGTTCTTCATTGCAGACGTAACCCTGTTTTTTCCATCATTCAATGGGAATTCTTATTTGGAACTTCCTTCTCTAACATCTGTATCTCAGATGAGGACTGCATCTGGGCAGGAAACAAGCAATCTGACGACTCTGTACTTGACAGTGAAAACTACTGCTCCAAGTGGCACTATTCTTTACAGTGAGTACCAATGATACTTGAAGTATTAGCTATAGCTACTTTAGGTCCTTATAAACTTCAGTACAGATCAGCTGGCATGTTCTATTCAGCAGCAAAATTAGTCATTAAAACACAGTAGAAGCCTATTGGTATTCTAATACATGACACATTACAAAATTTGAACCATAGTTTTTTGTTTTTCTGAAAAGTTCTTTCATGTATGACTCATTAAGCAAAGCATAACTGATAACTGAAAATGCTGCTTTCTGACAAGGAAGCATTTGATTTCAGTAATAAATGTCACAAATCTAAAATACAAATGAAGACATTTCTACCAAGTCATTTCAGAGGAACAACTTCTGTAATACCTGTGTTGAGATCCACCTGTTATAATGATGATTTCAATTCCAAAGCTTTTTGCATTGCAGAACTATCGTAAGTTTTGCAAATTTTCTATATTTCAGAGTATTTACTGTGATTTCATACTTCAGATATTTTTCTGTGTTGTCCCTGAGAGAATATTTGCAGACTTGGAAGTACGTATGTTAGTATTACATAAGTGTTGTTTCTTGCCTATGCATTTAATTCCTGAGAATATGACATTAACTTCTCACTAGCTTTTCACTAGTTGGTTCCCCTATTAAATATTTCATTATATATTTTAGCTTGTAGTTTCTATTCAAACGCAAAGTGTGGACATTGAAGTGGTTTCTTCCGGAGTGCAGGAAAAGCTAGAAAAAATATTAGTTAAGTCTTTCTCATAGATACCGTATTTCTCTGTGAAGACAAATCAGCAGTATTCTCTCTTTACTGTAGCTAGTTTGTCTGAAGAATAAACATGTTGATTTTTATTAATTTTTGTAGTTTTTATATTCACCTGGAAGTTATATGAAATCATCTGCACTATGTAATTATTTATAATGCAGAGTTAAAGGTAGTATAAACTTAGTTATGCCTTTTATTATCAACTGTATAACACTCTCTTTAGATGTTTAAAACAAAAAAAAAAAAGTGTCATTTCCAGCAGAATTGTTATGCTTACTAAGGTTTCGAAGTGCTGCCTCAAGTTGTTGCATGCTATAGCTGAGCTATTGCTGTGTATGTGTAAGATGCATGCCTGCAGAATTTGCTAATGGTCCTGGATAACTGATGATGTAGCAGTTCTTTTTGTTGAAAGGTTTTACAGTTATTTCAATTTTGAGAGTAGTTACTTGTTCTCTAAGCATGTGAGGAGACTCAGTCGAAGTAATATGAATATTTTCACCATTTAATGATTTTGTTTGCCTCATCACTGCAAAGCTACAAGCCAAAGTTAAAATAAAGGCATATACACAGACTGGAAGGAGTACCCCTTGAGAGTAACCCTGCAGAGAAGGACCTTCGGGTCCTGGTGGATGAAAAACTTAACATGAGCCATCAGTGTGCTCTTGTGGCTCAGAAAGCAAATGGTATGAATGTGGAGGTTGGTGGCCCTGCCTGTGCCAGAGGGGTTAGAGATTCATGTTCCTTGAGGTCCCTTCCAACATGGGCCATTCTGTGATTCTGTGATAAATCTTGCTGTCTACACAAGAACATTAATTATAAGCATGTCTACTGAAATCCAATTTAGAAGTTGCTCTGCTATTTTTAGGAGGAAGCAGGATTGTCTGAAAGCCTTGATAAACATACTGTGCTCCTATAAACAGAGCCCAGTTTGCTTCTACCCCTACTCGATGGAAAGCATATTGATCTGAAAGTAGGAAATGTGTAAAGTTTGGGAGAGATGGTGGTTGGTGTAGCTTTTAAGTAAGACTTCCAATGTTGAATGCTGTTTGCCTGGCTTACTACACATTATTTTAAACATGCTAACATTTGCAAACATCAAAAGTTCTGCAAAGTTTTAAACTGAAAATGAAATTTCAACTGTTTCAGTATCAATGTTTTCCCATTATTGAAAATGGATATAAGATACTTCTCTGTTGCATTTCATGTGAAAATTACACAAAAACGAACAGATACTTTTTGTATCCATCCAGCTACGCGAAGCAGAGCTTCAAAATAAGCTTTGATAGCTAGCAGGTGTTCCACACTTTCACAGCCATCATTTAAAATGAAAGTGCTGTGAAACATCTGAGTATATTAAACTTGATAATTTGTTTGGAGATAGCTTCCTTTTCTTTTTAGATTTCTCCAATTGTCAGGTAAGAACTAGCACATCCTTGGAATTAATGGGCTCTGTTAGAGGAGGGCGGAGAGCCAGGGTCCTATTTTCAGCTTCCATGCTATGATTTAAATCTATGAGGGCTGTGGAATTTGTTCTGTTCTTTGTAACATTTCAAATCATTTTGGAGAAATGTAAAAATTGTCGCATTTTGCATGTTTAATTCTGACCACCCATTATGGTAATAATGAGTAATAAAAATAAATGGGTTAATAATAATAATAAATAATGGATAATAAAGAATGGTAATAAAATCTGCAAGTACTTCATGTGCATCAAGTGTAGTTGAGTATTTTGGCTTGATGCTACTTGAAAATTTAAATATCCTGGTAACATGGGTAGAAGCATGCAAAAACTACCTCAGGATTAGGTACTGGGAGTTCAGATACAGCTGAAATGATGCTGGGGAAGGAATGAAAGGTTTGGAGGCCTTCTTTGTGTTTTGATGAGGGAGGCACCACAGTGAACATAATTGATAGTTGTACTACACTTCTTAATTTCAGTCCCTGTATCCCAGTAAATCTCCTTCTACTACTGTTTTTATCCAAAGAAATATACTGAATTAACAAAAGTGAAGTTCTCTGGGATTTTTTTTTCTTGCTACCATCTTAGGGAGTTGACATTTGTTCCCCATTCTTCTCATCAGTCTCAGTGTTTGCTCACTTTACAATCTCTATACTCCTTTCTACATTTCCAATGCTCTCATCTTTGGCCTATTCCTGTCTTGCAGTCTGTTGAAACTTGTGCCCCTGGGCATCCTCGGTACCTCTCCAAGGGAAGGAGCAGTCTTTCCTGTTTTATATATAGCACTAACCAAGAAGCAAACGTGTCAAACTTAGTGTTTGTCACTCTGGAAGAATTATGTCTATCTTGTGCCTTTATATGGCATTTGGAAATATTATTCCCAAGAGATGAACGCACAGAAATTTGGATGGTGTGGACTCTATTTCTTTTATTTAAGAACCTACTTTTTTTTTTTTTTTCCTTTTAAAACCATTTATAATGTTTTTTGTTAGCATTTACTGTGGTAAATATGTGTAAGCCTGACATGTTTTCATGGCTACCTTAAAATTATGTTTCCAAACATAGTGTTCTGTTTTGTTAGAATCTGTGACCATTCCTAAAAACATTCCAGCACCAACAGTTAAATTAAAAAATAGGATGCACATTTTGATAATGTACAGAAGTTGCATATGTAAAATTGTATATTAACAACAATGACATTTTTACATATTTTCCCATATGTCCTTACAAAAATATTCACTTGGTGCATCATATATACTAGTGTATAAATTTTTCTCTGATGTAGGTAGAACAATAACTCATGAAGCTAAAGACAAAAAATTGCAGTGAAGAAGCACCTTTGGGTGTGTCTTTACTTCTCTTCTACTGGCCTCACAAGTATTTGTACTTACTGTGTATTTTTACTTGTGCATTGAAGCCCTTGAAGTTGCTTAGTGATTGCTGTTGTTTTAGTATAATATTGCATATTAAAATAGGCAGATGTGTATTATCTTGTCTGTCTGAAGACCTCATGCAGGAAAATACAGAAGGTAAAGCCTACCATCCTTGTCACATTAGTGGAGATTCTAGAACCTATTTCATCTTATCTGAGCAAAGATGTCGAAAATTGCACACATTAATTCCCTCAAAAATTTTCCTCAAGTTACTGGTAATTGAAACTCCATAGACCAACTACCTGAGAAAGAAATCTGATCAAAGATTTTTAAAGCTGTTTAGTCCTGACTGAGGGTTTTGAACACCACCTGCTTTAATCTGCAATGTGATATACTTCCAGCTATATATATACCATAAAGCTACGTCAGAAAAAAAACAAAAAGAATTAATTAACACCTTGTAAAAGAATTAAGCCATTCAAAATCCATGCTTATTTAAATTTTATCTTTTTAATGCTCATTATTGTAGGATAATTTTTACCTTAACTTATTTCAAACATATTGCACAGAACTATTATAGTTCTATTTCATTTTTAGTTTATAGAAGACTTTAATCTGAATTCTCATATTTTTTCTCCGTGGAATTCCTCTGTATTCCTAGCTAGGGGGCACCATTTTTCAGCATCTACTGAGATTCTCATTTTCCTTAAGTTTTCAAAGGTCTTATTTTCTCTTATGTGCTTTGACTCAGTATGTGAATGTCTTAAATACTTCTTGAAGTGTTTCCCTTTTCTGACATGAGTATATCACTTTCCATTTCTCACTAATATACCTTCTTCTCCACTTCCACAGAAATTTCAAGAAGTGTTTGCATTCCAGATTAACTTTCCAGATTCTTGCAATAAAATTTGAAATAAAAATGGCTTTAACTTCAGACAATTGAAACATTTTGTCTGATTCTAACAATCTCCCTAGTTATTTGAATGCCTGTATCAATATTCTTATTTAATTTTGCATGAATGTAAAATACAATATTATTGTGTAAAAGAAAACTCTCCAGTATTTTGTGTATTTAGAAAGAATGGTGGATCTTATACAGGCTACCCAGAGCTTTATAATGTATTATTTCTCTATGCAGACACCAGGCTCTTCTGTAGCTCTGTCAGATAAACATAATACCCTTCATGACTTCATATACTCCCTCTGTTCTTCCTTCATCCCTGTTCTTTGCTCCTTGTTCTGTCTTCTTCCCTTCTTACAACTTCAAAAGAAAAGCTGCAGTTGTCAGCTGTGCTCTTTTAGAAGCAGTACAACTCCTGCTTCTGCTGCTGCTTTTTTGAAGCTGTGCTACCATCAAACAGCTGAGAAATGAACTGCCAGCAGAAAGTTCTCTTGAGGCTAGTGCACTCACTAGATACAAGAGCTACAAAATTATAAAGAATGTTAAATGTTTATGATGTTTTCATGCTGTTAATATAGCAATATTAGCAGCAGCTTCATGATTAAGTCTGCAATTAATTTCAAATGTTTACTAGGCAAAGACCTCTTTGACAAAAATATTTTTAAAATAGGAAGAAAATCACATTGATCTGCTTGTTTTGGGTGTATTTTACTAGAAAATAATTACATACTCTGACTTTGTAGTTAATCCACTTTTGTACAGACACACCTGATTTTACCACAGACACACCTGATTTTACCAAGTTAGATCAATTTTTCTGTCAAATAATTAGTAAACATTTACATACAGTACTAACTTCTTTAGTAATGGTGATTTTCTTAACTATTTTGAGAGTGTATTTGTCATATAAATGGACTAAAAATATTGTAGGACTGTTTGCAGTTTACTTTATCTTTTCATAATTGGAAGGATGAGAAGAGGAGATTTATGCGTGTCAGGTGAACAGGCTTGAAAATATACAGAATTATTATATTTGTCCTCATAAAAATTAACCATAATTCAAGAAATATTTCTTTACTGGACACAGCATACATTCTTATTTTTTATTCTACCTATATTGATTTCATGTTGTTTTCTTGATTTAGTTTCATCAGTGTGTGTAAACAAATTGTGTTATATAACCACAAAGGGAAATAAAATGCAAATCATCATTAAGAAAATAAAGCCTGATACATTTATGAGGTATTATTTCATCATTTTCACTTCTAATAATGCTTTTTGCAATCCCTTCAAAGACAATGTTCAATTTCAGTTCTGTATGGTATTATGTAAGTTCTGGCAGTTGGATTTGCAGAGCCCATGTTTATAGAATGCCTTTAGGACACTGGCTCCTTTTTCTTGTGCTCGTAAATTAGGTTACTGCACTCTTGAAAGCAGGGTTCTCCAAACCTACTCACACCCTACTTATCCCCCTAAAAGTAGAGATGGGCCTTTCAGGGAATTCAGTCACAATTTATTTATCTGTTATTTTAGGCTGGCATTCTCAAGCAGAGCATTTCACAGTACCCTTCCTCAGTGACAAAATATGTTTTTGCCTCATAAATCCTACCCTATAGCTCAAAGGGACTTGAAGTCTGTCTTCTCTAGATAGGTAACCATTTGAGATCAGTAGCCACTTGCTTGCCACTGTAGTAAAGCTTGAAAGCAGCCTTACAGCTTTGCAGTTTCCTGTGAAAGAATATTTGCTGAAATCTGGTTTCTTCAACCTGATTTCCTCACATAACTACGTAACTTTTACTAAAGTCTAGATAATTAAGCCCAACTATGCAAAAACATTTTTTACCTACATGGTTTCTGATTTGTGTCTTTCTGTTCTTGGAACTTTTTTTTTCCAGTCTTCATTATGCCTCAGGCAACTTCTCATCTTACAAGGAAGGTATATATATATCTATATACTAAATGCGTGTATAGATTCATACTTTGTATTCCTGTACCCAGTGCATTGGGTAGCATATGTTCTTTTACAGTGACAGATCAAAATTCTTGAGAGGAACACTCTGCCTTCTCATGTTCATAGTAGAAAAATTTAAAGGACTATCCTCCAAAGGCGCTACCTGGCAGATATGTGAAGAATGTTATCAAACTAATATACCTGTAAGCACAACCACAGGAGCTCCCTAGGCTGAAGCTCAAGCAGTAATACTTACCAGGGTTTCAAGGAGCACTGTACTCTTAGGAACCTCTCCCAGATTTTTTTACTTTGCTACTGGTAGTAGTAACAACAAGGACCTTTTTCCAAGTTTTCATTAGTGTGTAATGTGAATGAATAGATGGAGTCACTAAGAAAATAGCCTACTTATCTGTAACTTTCTTTCAAGGCACATTGTTAATATATATATTCTGAATATATTCATATTCTTTCTGCCCAAATTCAATACAACTTTCAGATGCACGTATTGTTGAGAGTGGGAAACACCTGGAACAGTGTGTGTGAAAATGGAGAAGAGGATAAGGAAACAAATGATGCAGGATATGCATATATCAGTTATGCTACCATTAAAAGCCAGTGACCTTTTTAACAGTGACAATGCAGAACATTTTTTAACGTTGAGGGAAATCAAAAAAGTCAAAGGCATATAATCCAGTTGAATTTTGGTAGCATCTCTAAATAATTGTTGTTTAGCAAGCTAGTAGTCACCTAGCAAGGATCTGTTACTGCAAGGGATCTTTCTGTCAGAGAGTGAGGGATCCCTGCAGCAAGCTTAACCGTGAGAGGCATCTGTATATAAGGAGGTTGTGCAGCTCACTGCTGTGCTGGAGAGCTCAGCAGGCTCTGGGCTGTTTCCTATTTATGGGATAAAATTGTTTACTCGCAGTCATGTTTTCTGATGCATATTTAAGCCCTCAACTGTTGAGCAGGATATCTAGCTGCCAGTTTCTCTAACACCCAGCCTGAGCCAGTATTGTGGTATCTGTCTGCCTGACCAAGGCCTTCAGTCCTACAGGCAGTGGCTGAGCAAGGTAGAAGCTGGAGTGAAGAGAGGGGAGTGCACATTGTCACACCAACCCCAAGGACCTCCTACTCAGCCACTAGA
>PPHD01025387.1:0-11781 GCA_002909625.1 Bambusicola thoracicus
CAGTACAGTGGAACACACTCCCTTCAACAGATTAGCTACACTGTGCTTAATGTGCCCCAGGATACAGGTGGAGACTTCATTTTTAGAGCATGGATGAAGAAAAACCTGCTCTGCATTTCTATCAGTGGTGGGCCAAGTAGAAGGCTATCTTACTGTATTGTTCTCTGAGAAAGGACAGCCTGGCATACCAAGAACTAGCTCTGCTTACTGGATATAGCCACTGTTTCGTTATTTTTTTTCCCTAGACTTTTCAACACCAGTTAATATGCAACATGATACTGGTCTTTGAATACATTTCTTAAGTACTAGTATTCATAGATATTTTAGATGATGTCTGTTATTTTCACAATATTCTCAGTCTCAGATATGAGCACTGTATCTACAGGGTTTGGAAAAGAACAAAGCTATAAAACACGTCTTTGGAGACCTAAGAATCCAGTATCTCATATATACACGTCTGTAAGTGCATATCCGTGCAACTCTCACAGTTCACAGAATAGTGATGAAAACCAGAAGTTGTTTCAAAGGTTCTTATTAAAGATACTAGCTGATGAGTGACCTACAAAGGACACTAATAAGGACATAAGTTTATTGAGTAGACATTACATATGTTAGGATCAAAGTTCTTAACTGTACCCAAGGAGTGGTTAATGAAAAAAAATCAGCTATTAGAAAGTTAACTAATTTAGTGCTAAATGGAACAGAAGCAAATGCGTAAATCTTCATCTTTCATGCAGCCACAAAGAGTCCGGTAAAGCAAAGATATCTGAATGATTTAAAATCTCATGTAAGCTTCTCACAAAGCAATGTTAATCATTTAAAAATTAATAAAAAGGGATAACATTAAAACGATTTGATCCAAAGCTCACCTCAGAGCAAATCTGTGTATAAGAGGAGTCAAAGTAGAAGAGTTCACTGTTAGCATCTACAGTAAGATTACTAGGAAATGGGGCAGAAAAAAATTACTAATAATTCTCCTCATTTACAGGAAAGCCTCTGAAATACATAACTCTTTCAATCTAATTGATTAAATTTTGGAGTTCTTGAATCCAATATTTTTATTTGTATTCTTTTTCCAAGTCTTCTTGCCTCCAAGCTGCACTCCAGTATTGATGAGTTCTTCAAACCAAATAATTTTTTATCTCAACATTTATGAAATTCTAATATTTACATCCATTTAACCAGATTTTTCTACCTGCTGTATTTGCATGGCATCTGTGTTATAATTAATGTGTATTACAGTTAGAAAGATGATACAGCTTAAATTATTACCTAAGGACATGAATATGTCATTTAAATGCCAGAGAGAAATTGGGGTTTAACTGACATCTGTTTAGATGCATTGTTGCTTGTGAGCATATTACAGCTTTCTTTCTGCTGCAAGTTTTCTAGTTTAACAATGAAGAGTCCAAATGCATTTTAAAGCATGAGGCAGAAAACATTCTTCTGCAATAAGTACCAGTCTCTGCATTCATGAGACAAAGGCAGTATACCACAATTACAAAAAAAAGTATATAAATAGAAGAAGTAGGATCAAAGAAGGAATAATAGCAAGTATCAGAGCTTACTACCTGTCTTGGAAAGCATTTTTATGACTAATTTTAGCACTTCTCTTGGCTTGATATGCTGCAAAACACAGCTGTGCTGAAACAGGTTGAGGGCGGGCACTGAATTTTTCACAGGAATTTTAAACTAAGTGAGTTGGGGAAGGTCAGATTTAAAAATACCTCAAAAGTTAGTGTTTCTGGAATGAAATTCTTCTGTTATATTAAACAAACTGTTTATTTACTGCAATCAAGAAGTACGTCTTGTTCCAGAGACACAATTTTCTGTAACATTTATCCTCATTTACTTTCAGCTTCTGCTGCTGGTGGAGGAACAGGGTCAAAATTTATTATCCTGAATACAGAGCAGCAGTGAAAATATTCCCTTTAGGAAAAAGGATGGCTAATGGTTATTACTAAAAACAGACACTGAAAAACAAACTAATAAAATCTGTACTTCAGCTAGGAAAGACAAATTAAATGCCACAGTTACATAAAAGACAACGTTAAGTGAAGCTAGCACAGTTGACACAACCTTGACTCTTAGTTGTCTCTTCAGAAAAGTAACTGAGTAGAGATTGTGGACTCATGTCACTCTGAGGATAAGCTTATAAGCTTCAGCATCCACCATAAAAGAGCGCCAATAGTTTCCAGTGCCTTAAGAAGGGGGTTATACAGGTCTTCTGCCTCCTGTAATCACTCATTCCTCAGAAGATGAAATTTGTCTTCCTTTAAATTTTTAACTAACAAGTTTTCTTATTACTTGCTTAAAATACCAACTGCATTTTCATAAATGTATTCACTCCTCAACATGTCCTTTCCCCTAGAGCTGTTCATTTCAGACTCTTCAGAAGAATTCTAGTATTACAGGTTACCATCAAAGAGGCATAATTTTAAGATTAAACAATTCATCTCTCATTACCCTTATTATTCCTTGACCAGTTCACCTACTGTATGGAAAAATTTCATAGTTCATTACTTAAGTCTTTTGAAAATCTCCTTTGAAAAAGTCTATTACAGAAGTGGTGGCTTTCTAAGGAAGCAAAGGATTATTGATGCAAAAGCCAGTTGTGAAGATCTTGCTTTAAGTAAAGCCTTCCCTCTTGAGTCTCATCGATTTCACGGCTGTCTACAATTTCACAAGCACTTCACTTGGATAATTATAGAAAATAAGCAAAAAAAAAAAAAGTGCTTGGCTGAACACATCTATCCCAGGGAGACACAAGAGACATGGTGAACTCACAAATACATTAACTACTTCCTCTAGCAACATGAGAAAAAAAATACAAATAGCAAGAAGGCATCTTTTCTTGGAAAAAAATGTGCATGCTCTAAGCTACCCAGGACATATGATCCAATTTAGCAGTCTTGTGGGGTGAGGAATCAGCAGTGGATATAAAATTAAAAACAAAACAAGCAAATAAACAAAATCCTGAGAATTGTTGCTTCCTCACTAGACGCCAAAGCCAAGACAAGTGATCTGAACTGAGATGCCACTGCTTGCAATTCACACACCAGAATTACTTAAAAATCATAAGAGTACAGAATTCTATTTCTTCAGTTCTGTGTTCTGCACAGGCTTCAACAGTCCATACGAGTTAACAGAAGGGCTTGTTGTGATTTGAAGAAAAATGGAAGCTTGTCAAATTGTAGCTAAATCAAAACATTAGAACAGCAGATTCTATTTAAGGTTAAATTTAAGACTGCCTGTACTGCTCTCAGATTAGTTTCTTTCTTATTATATTCAGAATTGAATCTTGCCTTAGATTTTGCTAGGTCTGGAATTATGTGGATTTTATATATAGCTGTTCTTCCTCTGGTCATGAGTTTCCTATATTTAATCATTTGCATTATACCAGAACTTATATATGAAAACTGACTATTTATGCCTGGTCAATTTGCCCAGGTCTTCCCTCAGCTGTTGCCATCCTGGTACACATTTCTGCAATACATTGAAATTTGACAGATACTGAAACAAAATTATTCAGTGATCATTAAAAACTTACTTGTGAAAATATGGTATTTTAGTAATGTACGGACAATACTGCTGTCCCAAACCTTGTATAACAGGTATTTTCTTTATATATATACATACACATCAGGCAACTGAATTGTTTCTCCAGTTTCAAATTCTATGGGGTTCAGATTTTATTCTTACAGAATATTCAACAAAAGCAATGCAATTTGTCCTACCTGACTATTTCATAGGTAATCCCAGAGTCAACCTACAGGATGCTTAAATTGTTCACCAGTAGCTGAGCCTGATAATCCACCTTCTTCCTTTTCCCTACCACTTTCTGATGTGACAAGTTCTAGTCAATATCATTCAATGAACAAAATTTAACAGTTTTCACACCTCTGGATTTTCTTGGTGTTCTCTGTAGATAATTTGAAGGTTATATCAAAACTCTCATGGAGAAACCTAGGCTACAGACCTTCAGCCCACATATCATTATATCTGTTAGACAAAATGTGGGAGGGTTTTTCCCTTAAATTGTCTAAAATAATATCTAGAGTTGTATTTACAGTCATAGTTCTTCACTGAGGATACACCCTACGCTTAGGGCTTGGGATCATGGCATGCAGGTAGCCCATTTGGTCCAAAGAAGCCATGTTGTGCACTGTCTGTCTGAGACAGACCATGCAGTAAGCTACCCTGTCAGAACAAGCTATCTCAGTTTCGCGTATATATTTTTGTTTGTTTCACCTCAGAAGGAACAAGGCTGCACAAATACAATACAGATACTCATAAGATCAGGACCCAGAAATGAAATAGCATTAGTTCTCTTGGGATTACAGATGATTATCAGGTCAGTCATCTTTAAATTTATCTCATCTTTTACCTAGATGATTTAGGAAGATTGTCACTAGACAGTTTGTGTTCTGGGAATCTCTGAGAATGATGGCTGCCACATTAGTTCTGCCTCTAATTTCTTCATCAGAACTGCAGGCTGCTGACCGGTCTCCTTCTCACCTTCCTACTCCCACTTTTTTTTTTTTTTTTTTTTTCCTTCCTGAGATGCAAATCTTTGCAGCGGAAAATATGGCTTTAGAGCAAAATTGCACATCTAGACTATTGGGTCTGTGTTGCAGTGGAACACTTACTAAGAATTTTACTAAACTGTTATAGCTTGTTCAAACCAACACAATCTCAACTAAGGGAAAAAGAGACTTGCCATTTTCATATCCTCTCCTAATTATTGACACTTACTTGCCTTTTGTGGGTGCTCAAGCTGTTTGATTTAATTAAACTTATTTAACTTCAATTTCAAGTGACGTGGTTAGTGTATGGGAACTGTTGAATCACGGCCTGAACCTCTGAATGACCACCTGAAGCAAGCACTAAGTCAGCTGCAGGGTCAGAGGTGAATGCAATTTCACCAGGCTCCACCCCTCCTAGACCCCGTTTAAGGGCTGACTCCCAACAAGGAAGGCTCTCTAGCTGGAGATCACCCCTCTTGGAATGTTTCTGTAAGCCCAGGATCTGCGTAAGCTCTTTATTTCATTACTCCTTTGTAAATGTGATAATCTCTTTGGTCCTATACCTATTTACCTTACAATCTGTATACCTGTTTGCCATACAGTTAATCATCAAGAACTTCACAAGCAATCTCTTATTTAAAAAAGAGACCTAACACCCTTCTGGTTGTTCTAGAAATAGTTTAAAACATTTGTGTACCTCCTGACTTTAAAAGTCCTTTCTTCTCACAGATGAAGCATGGATGGATCTGCTCCTTTGAATAAGAATAGGTTGAAGAAGTTCTGGCCCACTGACAGTTCTTTTTGTAAGAAGAATAAAATTAGTTGTTTCTGTCTTGAGATTACCACTCACCCTAAATGCATTCAGGTGCATTGCTTATTACTGTTTTCAAATCCTCCACATTTGGAGAGAATTACATGTACCTGACTTTGCTGAGCAGCCAACTCTTGAAAAAAATTGTTAAAGTTTCTATAGTAATTACTTTCTTTCCAGGTTTCCTTTTTATAAGACAGGTACACTAGAACAATAGCAAATACAATAAATTTCTCTTCTGCATCACTTTTTCCCTGATAAAGTCCATTAAATTCTACTAAAAATCCCTGTTAGAATTTCAACTTCAAACTAAGCAATCCCTTCTTTTCTCCTTATTCAGGAATCTCATCCATTTTCCCAGCTCTGTATTACATTGTAAATTTCATTCAAGTAATGCAGCCATTTCTTTCAATAAAGAAAGAATTGTCCCCAAAGCTGTTTGAAAATACAAATGCTATTTATTGATATTTTTTTTTTAGCTACCTTTAAGTCCACTGGGAAGGTTCAGGGCTCTTGCGTTACCACATTATTTCAATCCTGTAAAGAAAAGCTTCATTGTGACCTGCGTGGTCAAAGATTTCCACAGTTTGGTCAATTATTCTCCCATTAATTCTATCTGCAGAGCCCTCAGTCACAGCACTGTATGTTGCAGGCGTTATCGAGGATTCGAGGTGCGACGTGATAGGACCTCCCCTGCTCAGTGGTGATTGGACAGTGCATGCTTAGTGGGTGTAGACGGAGTAGGACATGAGTCTATTTAAATGGATGCCACGTGCTAATAAATGCCATTTGCTACATCCTCATATTGGTGTCTGTGGAGCAATGGTCCTAGCAAGTGGAGATTGCTAGCCCCTGGCAGAATGTGCCTTGGAAACGGGTCTACAACTGTATTTTCTTCTGTCCCCAAAACCCTTTAAACTGTGGTGTGCATCTCTTTATAGTCCCTGGCTGCAGCTAGCAGCCTGTCCTCATAGGAGCAGGAGCCTGTTTTGAGATGTGCTGAAGTGAGGCAGGACAGTATTAAGTCAAGTTGAGAGCACACTCCCTGGATTTTTCAAAGGAATTCTGTTCTAGGCAAACAGAGGAATGTTAGATTTAAAAATGTCTTCTTAGAAATCAGTGTCTCTAGAAAGACTGCTAAGTTATATTAAATAAACTTAAAAAAAAAAAATTCTTTACTTCCTGAGATAGAAGCCAGACCTTGATATGAGATGGCATGAATTTATATTTCCACTTACATTCAAGCCTTCTTTCAAATAATTGCTCTTCTCAGCAGTACAATTCTTGCTTCCATCACTTGCCAGAAAAGCTCTCAAAGTCAATGCTAAACTTCTATTTTAAAACTGCAATGAAGAGATTCATCTTGTTCCAAGGACTCCTTTTTGTTAATATTTATCCTCATTCACTTTTTGCTTCTGCTGCTGGTGGAAGAACAGGGCCAAAATTTATTATCCTGAGTAGAGGGCAGCAGTGAAAATATTCCCTTTAGGAAAAAGGATGGCTGATGATTATTACTGGAAATGGACAATGGAAAACAAAATAATCAACCAGTAAAGGCAAAGTAAGCGCTAGAATTAGATAAAAGGCTTAAGTGAAGCTGGCAGAGTTGACACAACCTTAATTCTTCATTGTGTATTCAGAAAATGTAATTGAATGACTGGTAGTAGACTTACTCCTAGGATAAATTTCACTCTTAGCATAAACTTCTGCACCAGCCAATGAGAGAGCATCAATTGTCTCCACTGCCTTCAGAAACGGGTTGCACAAATCTTCTGTCTCTCCTATGCAGGCTAGCAGCCTGTCCACATATGAATAGGAACCCACTTCAGGATGTGCCAAAGTAAGCAGGGACAGACCTTGCTTTGCAATTTGAAAGTGTTTGAAGAAAAACCTCCAGAATTGACCCGAATTCTCCACAAGTCTTTACCATCCTCCTCATCTCTCCTATCTTTTATAAACATAATCAATCAGCTGAAATGCCCCCACAACAAAATTTGGATGCCCTAAAACACACTTTGTAGGTAGCTCCAAAAGTAAAGCATCCTATTTTATCTTTTTTTTCCCCCAGGAAAACTGCAATAGATAGAAAAATAGACAAAATTCTAAGTTACAAAAAACAATTTTTCAACATAGTCACCATTCACCATTAGTTCTGCATTTTCATTAGCAATGAACAAGAGCCTGCATGGCTTCCACATAAAAATCTTCACCAGCAGAGCTGACCCACTGTCTCCACTGCTGAAATGTACCACCCACCACCTCACTGTGCTCATACTCACTGTTAGGTCCCCATCAATGTTCAGCAGTGTCAATGGGTGCAATTTTTTTCCACTTGAAGGAATTTAATTCTATACCTCTGCTCCATATACACTTCCACATCAGATACCATTTTGTCAGACTGTCCCTCTGCTGCTATCTGTCACATGGCAACAAAATGTAACAGAATATTGTTGGGAGGGTTCAACCTTTATTGCCATCATAGCAATATCCACCTCTGCGATCATGAGCCACCATAACAAAGCAGTAAGCATTACTTCTGAAGCAGTCCTTGTACTTCAAGTTTTCCTTCTCTTTCCTTAAAATCAGATTCTATAATTGCTTCCTCTTTCTATTGAAATGTTCCTCAAAGAATTCAAGTATTTTCCCTTGAAAAAAAACTTTTATTTCAAAATAAAAATATGGTGATCAATTAAAATACACAGATATAAAAGTAAATTTCCAAAAAAAAAAAAAATTGAAGAGTTTTCTCTTCATATGAAATAATGTACTGCCGTGTATTTTTTATATCTCTCTCCTTGATGAACAAAAAGAGTATCAGATCTTCAAAGTCAGCATTCTATAGTAAAAACATTATTTTCGGTTAGTATTAGAATAGAGGTAACTTGAAAAATTGTTTTTCTTGGGCAAAATGTTATCAATGTACCTTTTTAGAAACCTTCAAATGCTATCCGTAATCTTTTTTGTTTGACACTTCTGCAGAACAATGTCTTGAAAATTAGTCTTTAACATTTCGACTTAAACTTTTGATGACAACACGATTTTCAGTTTCACAGACCTTGATTACATCTACAGTAACCACTACAAAAATAACAAATTCAAAGATTACTGCTGAGCTATACCTGAACTATAGGAACTGTCCCGCTGCAAAGTTTGCACCAGGAAGGCAAGATAAAAGGATTTCTGTGACTTTTCAGTATTCAGACAAATGGAACAGAGATTTATTTAGCCAAAGCAAACATCTAACAAGTTTCCTGCAGGTTTCTGAACTTGTCAGACCATTTTACTTATTTTACAAGTACACTGTCTGAAAATGCTTCTCCAGAAAGCAAAGATCATATTTCCCCCTTCCAAAAAATAAGCAATCTATACCATTATTATTCACATAAACCCTTAAGATTTAAATGGTTCAACAAATAGGCTTATCTTATCATAGTAAGGAAGCAGTGTTATGCTGTTAGAGTTGTGTTGCAGGGTAAAAAGATATCTATATCTAAAATTCACGTCAAAGTTTATCTCACTGCTCAATGCAGTATACCATAAACAGATTTAACATGGATGACAAACTTCAGATAAATGTGTGCCCCTACACTCACTCAAATATCCAGCTCCTTCTCCAAACTTGTCTGAATTATACATATACATCATCTGTATATTAAAAAAAAAAAAAAAAAAAGTCTATTTCAAGGACTGTCTTGTGACCCTATGCCAAACACTGGTGAAAGAACTCTGTATTTATGTGCTTCCTATTCCAGTAGCTAATACACACTCTCCAAAGCTGGAGGAGCAGCATGAGAACCTTGCTGAATAGTACTGTCTGGAATCCTGCAATTTCTCTTATCTACTTGAGATAAAATGTAAAAAGGTTAAAAAAAATCACAGAAATATGTCAGGTGTTGCTTTAAGCTGTAATTAGTAAGAAATCATGCACTAAATTATACAAGCTGTGATATGGATGCATATCCACATTTAACTGCAATGATAGAAATTCATTTCCTATCTTCACCCAAGACATGAATAAATAGGCATTTACAGAACTGAAAATGTCCATTACCTACAGTTCCAAGACTACCTCAGTTCTACAAGGAAAATTCTAACAAAGTAGGTCACAGTACATTACAAAAGCAGAAGCATAAAGGCTTAAGCAGACTAATTATCAGAGCTATCAGATGCTGCCATTTTACAGTATTTCAGTTTTCCCGGCCTGATATTTTAACAGTAGCTTGAAAGACAGAAAAAAAAGAAATTAGTAAGATGACAGCTCAATTGTGCAGCAAAAATAAGTCATGCTATATCAAGACATCCACTGAAGAATCTGCTTTTGTCAGAGTTTTTTTCCTTTGTAATCTCAATATATGGATATCCTTGGTGCTAGGAAACAGTCAATAAAAAGTTTTTGTTCTTGAAAAACACCTTTGTTGCCCAAACCTTCACAGCAGTTAGTTAGTTCATGGAAGTAATAAGAGCAGATGATGAGGACAGAGAGAGTGCAGAAGAACTCTTTATTGCCCACCTGAGTCCATCTTTGGTCTCATATCTGTCATTAAACCATACTGCGATGAGTACATTGGAAGTAGTTCTGCATTTTCAACCTACGATTATAAATCAATCACAATTTCAGAGACCTCTGTTAACATTAGCTTCCAAACTGCTTAACTTAGGCCTACTGACAAAACCTCTAGAAAGAGTAAAAAATATCTCCCCTTTTCTACTGTTTATTTCAGATCATGTTGCTTGCTTGAGTTAAGCACTGTCTGATGCAAGTTTTCTGCAACTGCAAAAGATACAAATTTTTAAATTGGATTCGTTGGGCTGAGCAAGCTCTGCTAAGTAGCTAGATTAAATACAGGATATTAAATTTCCTTGCCAGATTTTGTTGAGAAATTCATAATCAGACCAGAGAGCCATAATACAATTGCCACATGCAAAGCTGAGGAAAGACTAAACATTTCTCAATTCTCAGCCTAGAACTAAATTAAAGAAGGTAAGAACCACAGAGTCATAGAATGGCTTGGTTAAAAAGAAACCTGGAATATCATCTAGTTCCAGGAGTGGGCAGGGCTGCCACCCACCAGTTCAGGCTGCCCAGGGCCCCATCTAACCTGGCTTTGAGTGCCTCCAGGGATGGGACATCTACAGCTTCTCTGGGCAACCTGTTCATCTGCCTCACCACCCTCTGAGTGAAAAATTTCCTCCTATTATCTAACCTAAATGTCCCCTTTTTTGAAAAAAATCAAAATCGTTCCACTTTTTTCTATCACTATTAGACCACATAAAAGTCAGTCTCCCTCCTATTTATAAGCTCTGTTCAACCACCGGAAGGCCACAATAACACCTCCACAGAGCCTTCTCTTCTCCAGGCCGAACAAGCCCAGCTCCCTCAGCCTTTCTTTGTAGGAGAGGTGCTCCAGCCCTCTGATCATTCTTGTGGCCTCTCTCCAAAGCTCCATGTCACCCACATGCTGGGGGGGCCAGTGGTCCAGATGCAGTATTCCATATGGGGCCCCACAAGGGCAGAGCAGAGGGGGACAATCCCTCCCCCTCCCTGCTGGCCACCCATCTTTTTGTCATGGCCCAGCATACTGCTGACCTGCCAGGCTGCAAGTGGACACTGCTGGCTTATGTCCAGCTTTTTGTCCACCAGAACCCCCAAGTCCTTTCTTTTCCACAGAGCTGTTTTTCTCCCAGTTTGTACACCTCTGGGATTGCTCCAATGCGAGTGCAACACCTTGCACTTGGCCTTGTTAAACCTCATCAGATTCTCATGGACCCTCTTAAGCATGTCAGGTCCCTCTGCATGGCACCTCCCTCTTCCTTCTGTCATATCAACAATATATGCTCAGGCATATATTTGATTAAAAGAAAGCAGCATCTACATGGGAAGAGAATAGTAAGAATAATTAGAGAATCCAAGATAAGATCACAGTTATTAATTCCCTTTTCTCTGATAAACAATCAACTCATGAAGACACCAGTCACAACCAATATATAAAATACTTACTAAGCAAACTTTCATTACTTACAGAAAGGGTGGCATTGTTTGAATTCAGCTGAGAACTGGTGTCCCACTTCCAGCTGTTCCGGTTTCAAAAGTACCACCATCTTCTGAAGTTTACCAGATCTTGGGAGAGATTTTTGTGCTCCTCTGTGCATGTACTTTTTGCCTCTTCAGTCTTCTGCTTTCTGGTAAACCATCTCTTCATTCATACATACTGATAATTATTTCTTCCACACAAACAAGACTACTGACACAATCTGCAGAGAAAAACATATTGGTCAGCAGAGAAGAAATATGTTCAAGTTAACTTGACACAAATAAATGTTGAAAGTATTGCATTCTTCTTTATTTGACACTTTTTGCATCAAAAGCAATTTTTTTTAAAACAGCTGTACCAGAGCTTATAGCTAAGTGAAAATTCTTTCAATTTTTTTTTTTTTTTTTTTTTT
>PPHD01025388.1:0-11781 GCA_002909625.1 Bambusicola thoracicus
AAAACCATTAAGTGTTACTTCAAGCAAAGCATAAGCCAGCAATTGACTGAGCCACAGATTGATACCCAATATCCAGTTATCCAGGAAAACAGACTTCCTACAGGCTTCACAGCCATGTGATTTTACCTCATCAGCTTGCAACTCCACCCCATGAAGCAACAGGAGCTGTTGAGGGATGACAGATGAGCTTCATTAAGTGCCATCCATAGGATGCACTCTGAGACTGTGCAGAGTTGAACAGTCTCAGTTAACACTGCATTGCAAGAGTCTTCCAAGTCTGCCAGCAAAGACACCTCCTGCACTACATCATAGCAAGGTACACAAGCCAATTAATAGGGCCACACTGAAACCACACAGGCAAAGATAATTCTGCTAAGAAACTGCTAAGGCTGTGGATTCTTAATTATCCTACAACTGTGCCCTCTCAAATTACTAAGAGCAACAAACAGGTGGAAATCAATATATATGGTAGGAAAAAAAAGCAAAACAAAAAAGGCAAAGTACAGTCTCCTGAGATCCAGATGGATCTCTGCACTTAATGCTCCCAAGAATAACAAAATCTGTACTAAAACCTGAGTACTGAACACAAATAACATGTATTACTTAACTAACTCATTCTAGACTAAGCTCTTGAGGCTCAAGTTACAGATTTGAATGCATCTGGTACTGACAAATGGGTTCAATAATAGATACACTGCTATAATCATCAATAACATGTCTAATTTGATACTGATAGTGTAACCTACTGTCCCCAAGGAAGGAGCAGATGAATGTTTTTAAACTAACTCATGTTGCATTCCATCTTAGTCTTAGATGCTACATTTGCAGTTTTTGCCACCCTAAGCCCCAAAAGGGGCACAGAGTGCATGTTTTCAGTAGGTCCAGGGTCTAATATAGCCCAATAGCCTACCAAAGTAGACATTACTCAGGTTAGTAGCAATTTTATTAAGGAGGGTAAAGACAATGCATAGACAAATAGCAGCAGTTAGAGGAAAGGGCTAGGCACTAAATGTCTAACTGTTTCCAACAGAGAAGTGTGCAAAGAGAGAATAAAAATACACATCTCTTGCACCTCCTTTGGAAACGTTTCAGTAGATCATGCCTGACACCCAAATCCTTTCTGGAGCTTACAGAATCCTCTTCCTCGCCTCCTTGCTCCCCCCCAAGCTCCAAATTTTTGCTACCCAGATATATAACAGGCTAACACTAGGCTCTGTACAAGCAACTGCTCCACTATCTCTGTCTAGACAATATGAAATTGTCACAAATGACATCTAAAGTACAATTAGCAGAAAAACTGCAATTTCCACTCTCCTCCCCCGCTCACCAGGAAAAATCACACATTATCATCCTCCAGGTTGTCAGTCACTGCCACAATGATGAGAATTAACTCTGCTCACCCTGGGAGATGCTTCTGGCCCCGCTTGCTAAATTCGGAGGAGGGGGATTGCAGTTCTTTGTCAGTTTTGTTGTTGTTGTTTTTAAAGCTACTACAAGAACATATAAACTGCCTTTTCATCAGTGTCTCAGCAAACATCGTTTCCATCAGACATCAGAACTATGAGACTGCCACTCTATATGCGCTCCATTCACTTGTGGCTGCAAACAGCAGCCATCATTACTTTAGGGGAAAAGGAAGCGAAGGCCGAGTTACAGAATGCCTTCAACTAAGAGCATGAGGGATAACATGGACGTGTTGAATGCTATAAATGAAAAAGGAAAATTTCTCAGGATTGAAGCAGCTGAATGCCAGAAGATGCAGCACGAGGGGGAAAAAAAGTTAGGATGCAATCTCCTTCAAGCACTTCAACTACCAGACTGTGCCGTACTCCCTGGGGGCGAGGATCACCACCAAAGCTTCTTGGGACAGAATGATTCATCTAGGCAGGCTTTGAGAAGATACTTAAATGCAGCAATTTAACTTCTCAGTGACAGTTTCTAGCAATATGCAGTTTCCTACACCAGATCTTGGATTTGCTGCCACAGCACACACATTACTGAGTGGTGCTTCTCTCCAAACACAGAGGGAAGGGCTCTCCTCTGCTTTCAAAAGGGAAGCGCTCACACAGCACTGAGGCTTAGTTTCCTTAAAGCCAAAAGATTGTTCAGTAAGCTTCCATCCTCTTAAGCTGCTACTGCACAACAGTGTCTTAGTTTTGGCTGGGATGGAATTCTTTCCTTCAGTGTCCAGTATGATTCTGTGTTTCTGGTTCTAGGAGAAATAACACACTGATGTTCGTAGTTGCTGCTAAGCAGCGATGTACAGAACCGAGGCAACTCTCAGCTAAGGGTACGGGAAGTTGAGAAGGAACAGAATTAGGACAGCTGACTTAACCTGGCCAAAGAGATATCCCGTACCATATGACATCATGCAGAAGGAGTTCTGAAGGGGGAGGGAGTTCATCTTGTGCTCTTCCTCTGCTCCGAGGCTAGCTGGGCATCAGTCAGGGAGTGGCAAGCAATTGCTTGGTGCGTCACTTAAACAACCAGAAGAAACCAGTGCAACAAAGCACGCTAAGGGCAGCACATACTCCTACACTTCACACAGCCCCAGCCTTCAGCTATGAAGTGGCTTAAGACAGCATTTCTTAATTATCCCTTGTAGGATTACACTGACAATTCTAGCAGCTTCTGTGAACTTCCTCCTCTGGTTCTACGTCTCCACTGGTTTTACATTCCCTGCCACTCACTGGGAGGTGCTGTTACAGCACTACACCCACACCCCTTCCTCAGCTCTCTGACTTACAGCTAGCAGTCAGCTCTCTCGAGCGATTGTCCGTATGGATCTGTTCCTAATGATAGTAAAAAACAGCAACAGTTCAAAACAAGAGGAGGATAACTGAAAGGAATTTAATGATGATGCAACGACCAACAGAAAACAAGAAAGCTGAAGCATGAAGACAGATGAATGATCCCCATCTCTCCAACAGTAACACCACCGGCTCTCAAATCCTAGGCTCATTTATTAGCTGCTAACAAGTCCAGTTAATTCTTGGAGATCACTTATAGTCTCAGTAGAAGATTAGAAGCGGGGCTCTGATGACTAAAAACCTAATCCAACCCAATCCAATGGTTTCATTTCTTTTCCCTTTTCCCTTTTCTCCGAAGAACAGGGACAAATTATTTCACCAGAGAACTCTGTGTTGTCTTGCCTAATTTCAAAAACACAAATGAAGTGACGGATGCAGAAACCATTAGGCATTTTTTAGTCTTTGTAAAACAGCAAAATATTATCGCTATCACCAGTTTCGTACTCAAGCTTAAAATAAAAAGCAATCAGTATGCAGTTTTAAAGATTGCCTGGAAAGATGATTTTTAAAATTAAGTCCTTTACAGAATCTACTCTGATACCTCTAAACTCACATTTCTAGACTTGTTTCAACTTTTGCATAACTATGGTTAGTCATGGAGAGCTGGCATCAAGACTGAATTAAGACAGATCACAAGCAGATGACTGGAAGTGAAGAAATGGTCAAACAAGAACATGCTTTTCTTATGACAGCGGTAAGCTCCTGCAAGATATGACACCCAGATAAATCTGAGAGATATCCCTCAGATAGTCAGCACTGATGAAAATCTCAACACTCCCCTAGTCTCACAGCTGTGAGTTAGCTTCTCCAACCCCTCGTTCACATCTGTGCTGTGCAACTCCACCCCCTGAATAAAGAGCATGAGCTTGTGGCTGCCTTCCTTATGGGTACCTAAGCACCACTAGGCATTCTTTTGATCATATGGGGTTTAGGTGTTTTATTCCTTGTTTGTTTTAGGGGAGAAGAGTTACTTAATACAGTGAATGCCCTTTAGGGTCTTCTTTCTTTAGGGAAAGGAGGAAACAGTGACAGCAAAGATGCAAATGCAATCACAGATAAGTTCCAAACATGGTCTTCGTATAACACACTTTGGTCTCCTTGGGAGAAAGAGTCTGTGCTAATTCTGATGGATGGATGAAGACAGAGAAGACACCCCTCCAGCTGCAGGTGTGGCATTCTCAGGAAATCAGAATCTATTTTTCTGAAGGAGAAGCAAGCTGTATACAAGACAGAAATTCTAGTGAAAAATATTTTCTCCCTTCACTGACTCAGTGTAAGAATCCTGTAGAAAACAAGTTGTAAGTATTTTTTTTTTGAAAACAACACGTCAGGTGTTCAGCCAGGATGGAAATGAGTCTATTTGAAAA
Source organism: Bambusicola thoracicus (assembly GCA_002909625.1). Classification (NCBI taxonomy): domain Eukaryota; kingdom Metazoa; phylum Chordata; class Aves; order Galliformes; family Phasianidae; genus Bambusicola; species Bambusicola thoracicus. The sequence continues at coordinate 4,178 of PPHD01025388.1, forward strand.
GAGCATAGGGAAAAGAAGTTGCGGGAAATAAAGTAGTGCAGGTAAAAGTACAAGAAGTAGAAATAAATGTTTGGATTTGAGTTCTCTTAATCAGAAGGCAAGGAGCGGTTTCAAGAACATTTAACTGTTCTGCATTTAACAATGTCCGTCCAACTAGAAGGTAATACCACAGATTCTGTTATTACTACACATTTGCTCTCTGAGTAGGAACTTCAACCCCCACTTACCACCAGATGCCAAAGGAGATACACAGCACCTTTAAGCTCATCACAGGGAAGGTCAGTGGCTCTGAGGAAGATGATGAATTCTCTTAAGTGGACCCAAAGTCACATTCTTAATCTATTATTTCACCTGCTGACAAAGGTCATGCATCAGAACAAAAGATGAGGGAGCATTACGCAGAGGTCCTCATCACACAGCACCCGAGGAACAATTAATGTGTTATTTCAACAGGCAAGAGGAAGCATATATCCATGACAGACATTAAAAGGGTCAAGAGCAGTTGCAACAGCATTGATTAGTTTGGCAGTAACTCCCAGAGAAAAAAAGAACGATGAAAGATCCTATACTTATTTTGCCATAGCAAGACTTGGGGTGGAGGAAGAAATTTATACAACTTGAGCTACTGCACACGCTGCTTTGCTCTACAGTAGCAGATTTATAACTGTGCTCAGGATGGGACAAGCCAAGCTGAAGACAAACATTCCTACACAGACTCTTAGCACCATGTGATTATATATCAGGAATACAGCCAGAGACCAGGTCCTAGTCATCACGGCTATGTAAAAAGGCCTGAAAGCATGGCCAGGAGATAACCAACACACTGAACTCCCTAAGCCTGCAGACCGCTTTATTCTTCTGAGGGCTCTTCTGCCTGCCCTCACACGCATAGCACATGCCTCAAATTCTCCTTGTGCTGGGAGATCGCGACACCACAGATTATGCGGCCAGCAAAAATCTCTGCATAACCACGCACTCAGATCTGCGTCAGCTTCTGGGATAATTACATAGGACTCCCACTTCTCCATAGGGAATTGAAGAGGAGGTATCTTTCTTGAGGGGGCAAGAACCATACTGTTATCTCTGTAGGTTTCTAAGGCTATGAAAACAAAGGTCCCACTGCACATCAATCACTTCATTTAAAATGCTCTCAGGCAGGCTGAAATAATGAAAAAACCCAGGTCAAGGGACAACCTGCAGGACTGCTCAGCCACTTACCCCAGCCCTCCCACCTCAAGAAGACGGGGGAAGGATTTGATACTAATGCATTCTGGGCAGAAAAATGAATCAGTTTCCTGGCAGATACTAAACCCTGTTTATTCACAGACTTCAGCTCCAGCAGGTGCTTTCTTGAGAAAAGAAAGGGAGGGCGTCAGTTACATCACACAGACAGCCATTTGGCGCAATCAGTTAAATATGTATGTGCAAAATGTTTAAAATGCATGTTAGCTATTCAACAGACCAGAATGGCTCAACTGGAGAAATCAAGAATCATCACTATTTTGGTTACCGTTGCATTACTGAGTCACATCACAGGTCCCTCTCTCCCCCTCTCCACTTGCTCCAGGCCCAAGGAGTGAATGTGCGCTCCACTGCAAATTCTCAGGCCCAGATTCTCTAATAAGGAGCGAATAATTGGATGAGGGCAATTTGTCCCCAGGCACACTGTGCTGTGTGCATTCATAAAGAGCGTGAAAAATGAGCATGAGCATGCAATATATGTAAGTGACTGCACATCTAACGATTAAGGGCTCCTATTAGCATTAAAAAGGCACATTATAACGTCAACATCTTCAACTCCACCTCACACTCAAGAAAGCTCCAAAAATCCTTCACCTAAGATGGAAGAATCAGAGCTAGAGAAGTTCACCATCTCAAAGAGCACTATTAATTATAATTTGAGAGCAATCTCCTACACAGAAAATCACACACACAAACCCAGCACACACAGGTTAACAGGTGAACAGAAGCAACCTTTCCAGACCAAGTGTGCCTGCCTGGACCTACCGTCCGTGATGCTGTAGCGGGAGCAGAAGTGTGCATGGAAGCTCCATGCAGACAGCACAGGAGACAGACAACCTAACAAAGAACAGCTTCCAAGGGAGGAAAGCCATGCACGTTTTCCCTGGCCTGTAGGAAAGCTGTTTTATGATGTCCTCAGATAGCTGTCTTCCAACTTCTAAGCAACCTGCCTTACAGATCTTTGTTTCATGGTCATCCCTTACAGACCTCCCTACAAAAAAAAAGAAACCTCAAGTACCAAAACCTTACCTGCAGGAGAAGCAATAACATAAGACAGTTTTGGGAAGCATGCACCTCTTCCATTTTAATAACAGAAAAACACTTACATCCAATTTTCTCTTGCTACCATCCAGGAGCAAAAAGACAAGTGAACAGGAAGACAAGTCATAAAACAGTTCCATAACAGAGACCTGTAGGGAAACAAGACCTCATTTTCTGAGACTGAAAGAAAGTGAAGCTTATCCATTTCTTCTATTGGTGAACCCTTGATTCTAGGCCTGGGCTGACAAGAAAGAGGTAAGAGAAAGGAAGTGGTTTGGCTGAGAAAACTCTATTAAGGTATTTGATAAGGCAGTGTTGCTTTTGTGCCTGCTCAATTTGCAAGCCGCTGCGAGAATCTGCTACAGTCATTGCTGCATTTAAGTTCAGACCAACAAAAAGAAAATAAGGCTTAAGCCTTTTCCTAAATTTGGCAAAGACTGCCCATGGTCAGCTTTCTGAAGCGTAGTGGGAAGCTCAGCAACAGGGAGTAACTTCCATTAGTCACTGCAAGAATGAAAGCATGGGAATCCTTCTTTCCCCTCAAGCAATGCTCAGTAAGGAAGCAGAAAAGCAACCTTACATTATTCTTCAGTCAGGAAACCAGTCATCAAAGGCAGAGAGAGGAACATTTGTACATGAGGACACATCTTTCACTTGTCCTTCTACATAACAACTCGCAGAATGTTCACGAGCTCCAACTTCTAACATCTCAGTAAAACAAAGTCCTTCCTGCCCACGCAGACAGCACATTCAGTCTGAGAAAAAACCACCAAAGCATGACAGTGGCAGAAAGCCCTCAGAGCTGGCCACTTAGGTACCGCCGCAGCCTCTCTCACAGTTCTGCCTGCTATAACATTTTCATGATGAAAGCCATTTTTATTTTCCACTGTTAAAAAAGGCCAAATGAACAACACTAGCCAGGTGTGTCCACAGTCTACACGTCTCATCCACCAACACAGCTAGCAAAGTCATCTTTGTTCCTGCGTGTCCACGCTAACATTTCCAGAACTCACTTCTACCATAAAATGTTGCCCTTCTCCCCTTAAGTCCCTCTTTCCAAACACAAACCTGAACCAGTATGCTCTGGTTGCAAACCCCTTAACAACATCCATTTATCCCACTCACTACTGAGATATTACTCATCTCTACTGTTATTTGTAACAAGTGCCTTTGGAATTTAAAGAGCTTCAAACAGCACAGACTTTTCCAAAACTACTGTTTCATACACAAAGGCTACAAGGTTTGCAAGAAAACCCTTCCTTCCACAGCACCTATGATAGAACACTACTGTAAGACCTATATAATCTTTTTTCCTTGTGTACCTTAATTAAAGCCAGCTACCTGGCCAAAATCTTCAGTCCATGTTTCATACAGAGTCTTCCAAGCTCTTTGTTGTTCACTCGACAACACAGCAAGAATTCAGAACACAAATTTTATCCCAGCAGGAAGGTGATGTCTAAACACCATCACTTCCAACAGAACAGCCCAAAATAAAAGTGCCAGGACACAAAGCTAGCAGGGTTTCCCGTAGTGACGGGCCTGAGTTTAGGGGCCACAGACAAATGACAAACCCACTCAACATCTACTGATAGATTGGTTGGTTTAGATTCAGCAAAGGAAACATTTACACTGACGTTTATTCTAAGCAGTCAGAATCGTACTGCTGCATCTACAGCTCAGCAATGCACTGTCGTTCTCCTCCTCTACTCCCCCCTTTTAATTGAACTTAATACGTCACTGCTGTAATAAATATTAAATATTTGAATAAACAAACCACAGTTGCTGTAAACAATTAGGAAAAAATAGTAACAACACTGTTCTTGTTAATTAAGGAACAAAACAAGGTTGAATACAGTACGCATGCATTGTGTCTCCACCACAAAACACACTTGGCAGGTTTGGGCAAGGCTTCAGTTCCCCCATGCTTCAGTTTCCTTCCCCTCAAAAGAAAAAAAAAAAGCAAAGGCAGAAGCACTACATTCTTCCCTTTGAGAAGAATGCTACCTCTAGCCATTTTGATGATATGTTTCAGGCATGAAAATATCTCAGAAGAGGCAATTCTAAGCCCATGACAGAGGACAGAGAAATATTTTGGTTGGTTTGTTTTTAAGGATAGGATATGAGTGACGTGCAATTCCTTGCTTTAAATAGTGAAAAAGCTACCAGGAGTCCATATACGCACAACTCTCAACAGCCTGGTCAATTAAACCAAAAACTAGAGCAGCACATGAGAGGCTCAGGATGTAGCAGGAACTCCACAATCACCTTTAAAAGTGACTATACACCTTTTCCATCTTATATACAGCACTTCCCATCACTAGGCAAGAATGTGGGCGTTCCTACTCTGCCAAACTAGTTTAATCACAGCCTGGTCCCAGCCTGACCACAAGTCAACATCATAGATACTATTTAGAAACGGAAGAGGTGTAAGAGGCATTCCCTCATGGTCATGAGTAAGCCATGCCTGTCTACATCAGAAAAAAAACCAAACACCACAAACATACACACATTACGGAAAAGCCTAAAAAATTAGGTAATGGTTCAAAGTATACTTGAACATAAAAATGAAGTGTCCCATGGAAAAAGCAGTCACTCAGACTCCAGCCAACACCTGCCAAGCGTTCCTCCAGAAAAGAAGCCGCGTATTATGGAAGTCTTCAGATGAAGGATGAGTACCCATTTAAGTGGGGACAAAAACCTTCAAGGTAGTTTGTAAAGTACCTCCAGATTTGGTAGGAAATGAGTAAGAATTTGAGATGAATTTGGTGAAGTTGTTGAGGTCTCTTACAGCTTCAACTTACAGGTATTCACTTGCTATATAAAATACCTGTTTCATCTCAAGATCCACAGCTATCCTTACAAAACCTTACAGAAGCCAAGAAGCCGAGCGATTCTCTTGGTTGCTTTCTGTACCAGCCATTTCCCCCCAGGATCCCCATTCATGCCTTTCCCCAAACACCACAGAACCTGCAAATGTATGACAACTAAGTAAATAAACTGCAATTTAGGACTAGAGGCGGGGAGGGATGGGATCTCAAGCTACGCTTTTTTCCCCTGTTTACGAGAACTCAAACATTTGAGTTCTGCAGGGAGACAAGGAAAGCAAAGAGTAAAAGCAACATTACCACCTTGTGGCAGCAAGGCAATACAGAAATGAGAAGAGTTCAGAGAAATTAGAGGGAAACAGACTGAGTGTTCCTTTTCATATCCTAGTGAGTATATGGAGAGCTACATGCTGCCAAGAAGACCATCAGGACTGAAGAAAGGTGTTACGTGAGCAGAAAGAACGGCACTTCTGCACCTGCCCACACTTTTGGCTCTCACAGGCCTGGCAGGAGCATAGCAAAGATCTATGGCTGCCCAGCATGTGAAACCACAGGTAGAGCACTGACATCTTTCTGAGGGCAATACCACAGCCAAACTCACTAACCACATACAATGTGGATGACTGCATCTCACTCATTACCCTGTATGTAACTTCCTTATCTCGGCCAAGCTCCGCATAGTCTCAGTCTGGGAAAGACAACTGGGCTCACTGTGCATAGCAAAAGCATAGGCACAAGGGATCTCGGTTCTCAGGCAGGAGCTGGCAAAATGAAAGACAAATTTCCCCCAAACACTATCACACAAAATTCCAGGAAAGCTCATCTGCATTCGTCATTTTGTGCATACTGCATCCGAGACTGGAAAGCACCAAAAGAAGCCCCATGTTCAGTCAAACGAGCAACTTAAGCAGGCCTATTATTTGCACAGTGCTGTGGATGCTGCACTTCTGTACACCCCCAAACAAAATACAGAAGTCAATACAGATGTCCCCCCAAAAAAGAAACTCCTCCATCTCACGTGGGCTCCTACCTGTGCATGTGGCACATTTCAAAAGATTTCTCCGATTTTCAGACTGCTTCAACAGCCTACCTTGTTTGCCCAAGTAAGCCAAGGCAAAAACATTCGCTATTCTTAAAGTAGGCACAGAAGCTGTTCATTCCTCAGCCTACAGCATTTGACCTCTAGAATGAGCACAAAGGAGCGGTTAGACAAGCCTGACATTGCTGCTAGACAAAACTTCTTGATGTAGGAGTAAGGACAACAAAACACCTTTCCTCATCAAACACAGGCTTCTTTCAAATGTGCCTGACTGGAGAACAAGACTCATCTTTCATTTACGGTAATCCATTTAAATTTCTAGTAAAAATATACAAGTAAACAATATCAAAATGGCTCCCCTTAGCACACTTGTGAACAGCTAAAGCTTGAATATGTAGACAAGCTTCTCCTAGTGCATTTCTTTCCCCCCCACCTAGAACAGTTTCACAAGGTAAGGCTTGAGTTACATGACTGTGGGCATGCAAATGGCACTACTTGTTCTCTCCATCCATTCTTGAAAGATTGCGGCCTACGGCGTCATGCCAGAATGCAGAAGCAACAAGAGATTTAAAAACAGGGAATTTTCCACGTGTAGCAACTCACTAGTTCTGTAGACACCACTGGTAACCCAATAACATGGCCAGAGAAGTGGCACTTGGAGATTTGGATCAGTTCTGTCTGACAGCACTGCACCGTACCTATTTCATTAGCTAGCTGAAATAATTGGGAAGGACCACTGCTAGGGTTTTATACATCATTTTCTTAAGAAGTTGACATCAGCTACACACAAGGAAGCAGCTGACTAGAAGGATTCTGCCATATCCTTATTCAACTTGTCATTATAAACCTGAATTGGCCCACGCAACAACAATGGCTTAAAGTACTTACAGGATCTTTTTCCTCACAAAGATTAAGTATTAACACAATGCTTTCTCAACCCAATTAACAATTTACAGAAAAAATGAAACCAGCTATCATCTGTTGCTCAGTTATCTTTCCTTCATCCTGATCTTGCCAAAAGCTTCTATCACCAATTTCATGCAGCACATTTCACAGACCAATTTCAGGGATTTTTAAGGCTCTTTTCACTTTGATGTTAGAAGTGAGGCAACAATCAATCCAAAGGGGTGAAAAAAAACCCAAAACCTACATTTGAATTAACGACAACAGCTTGGAGAACACCTCAGAAAAGCTGAACCTCAATCTACCAGCTTCTGCTTAACTAAACCATGACCTTCTCCAACTTCATACATCACTGACACAGCTTCAAGCTCCTCAATACCCATACTGCTTTCAGGCCAAGTTGAAAATGACAAGGCTGCCATACTGCTGAGGCTCTCAGTGACACAATTTTCTGTTAGAGGTGCCAGAGCTGTTAGTAAGAAATAGCTTCATTACATACTTACTAGTGCGTTCACAATTAGCCCAAGATAATTAATCCAGCATCATCAGAAAGA
>PPHD01025389.1:0-11781 GCA_002909625.1 Bambusicola thoracicus
ATGTGCCTCAGGGACAGGCGGTCCTGCAACGTCACCATCACATCCTGCAAATGCCACAGATGGGCTTGGGTAAGAAGCAGCAGCTCCCTCCTCGCACGGAGCTGCAATATGCATTGCCCCAGGATGGCTGCTGCATGGTGGCAGCCTACATGTTTGTGCAAGGAAGCAAAAGGCTGAGAAAAATGGAGAAGGGAGGCATCACTGTGGTGCTGGGGGGAAGCAGGGGGGACCCACCTTCACAGTCGTTCGGCCATCGAATGTGAAGGACTTGATCTGCCCGTTCTCCAGGAAAACCTTCAGCACATTGGGAATGAGGAGGAGAGCTTCCTTCTTCAACATGTCCTGGAGGCAGGGGAGCGGGAGGAGGCCGAGGGAACGACTGTCAGTGATGAAGCAGTGACGGCATTCTCTGCTTCCCTGAGTTTCCGTGCTCAGAGGCACATTTCCCTTGAAAACCCATTGTCTCTGAGGAGCATTTAGCAGCACAGAGCTCGAGTGATTCAGCACTGCCTGATGGAGTCACCTGCCTGCTGCCAGCAGCAGCGGGAACCCAGCGGTATGTTGGCCAGGCACGTCCCAGTGGGTGCCAGAGCTGCCCAGCAGGAGGGAGTGCTGGGGGAGCTCAGGGCTGACCCTCCTTCCCAACCCCCTTTCCCAGCCCCCACCCCTCATGAGCACAGGCAGAAATGCTCTGGCCAGCTCAACCCTCAAGGGAGCTCTTTCAAAGCCTTTTGCCCTGGGCTTGAAACCACAACCCTTCCTTGGGTGGGTGCTAGCACTGCCCAGTGCCACTGATGGGTGCCCAGGGGACCTCGAGTGGGAGCAGCTTTTTGGGGCAGCCTCTGGGACTCCATCACAGGGGGATGCAAGGGGAGAACAGCAGGCAGCACTTACTGGGTCCGTCTCGCCGATCGTCACCTGCTCTGAAAAGCGGACCTTGGCTGGGTTGGACCTCAGCTTTGCTTTCTTGGCTGCGCTGATGAAAGCGGATTTGGGGGACTGGAAAGAAAGCGACAAGTAAATGGGTGTAAATGGTCCCTGCTCCCATTGTGGGCTCCTTGGGGCCCCCACTGCCCTCTCTCACCTGGTGGGTGTGCAGGACCGTGAGGATGATGAAGTCTTTGGCCTTCCTGCGACAGAAAGGAGAAGTGAAGGAGGACGGCTTTGCTCAACATTCGGCCATGGCGAGCGCTCAGCCCTCCCGGGGAGGGTGATGGACAAGGTGCTGCCCTCACCTGACGAGCTCGATGAACCTCTCTCTGGGAGCTTCGCTCACATCCTCATCATTGATGGCCAAAATCTGGTCTCCTGGCAGCAGTTTGTCCTCAGAGGGGCCACCTGCCAGAAGAGAGGGTCAGTGCTGGTCTGGCCCAGGGGGACTATTGACAGCCAGAAAGCAGGGGGAGGGTCCCAACCACCTCCATAGCATTTATCCCTATACACAGCCATGGAGAGGAGCTCTATGGACCCACCAGAGGGAACAGGAGCATGGGGAGGGGGCACTCCATTGACATCCTACCTGCTGCCACCGAGCGCACCACCACAGGCCTCTCACTGCCAGCCACAAAGCCGAATCCGTAGTGGGGATGGCGCTGGACCGTCACCTGTCGGAGCGTATCCGAAGGCAGCTGCCCACATTCCATATCATCGCCACACTCCTCCGGCATCACATGGCTGCAGAGCACAGGGGAGGGGGCAGGATGTAACACACCCTGGTGCAAAAGCAGCTGTCCCTCACCACCCAGAGGATCCTGCCAATGGCAGCTCGGTTGGCGGCACCCTGAAGGTCAATCGCATCACCCTGTCTCATCTCAGCATCTCATCCCAGCAACTCTTTCTGTCCCTAATCTCAGATGCCCCTATGAAGACCCTTGCAACCTTTCATCCAGGTGGAATCTAATCCTAAAACATCAGGATTAGGGCAGGCTCAGCCCTGGCTTCTCATAGAACCAGGTCTCCATCACCAGCCCTCATCCAGCTGGGGCTGGGGCCGTCAGCAAGCAGGGAGCAGAGCTGGCGTGGGGCAGAAAACCAAAGAGATGAGCATGCTGCTGCATCTGTGCTGCTCGCTGCTTGCTCCTGTCCAGACTATTTAGCCTGCTTAAAAAAGATCCTTCCCAGTCCTTTTTGGCAACACGTCAATTGTTCCGTCTCTTATCAGTTTAGGGTTTGACGCATCACCCGTCTAATCCAATCTGTCTGCATTTCTGACAGCCCCCTCCTGCTGCCAGTGCTGGATGTGGGACCAGGGGGCACAGAGCGGCACCAGGGCATGCACCGGTGGCCAAGCACCCCGAGAGGCTGAGGGAGCAGCCCTGGCTCCATCCCAGGGTAGGAACCACAGAGAAGACACGGTGCTCCTGCGGGAGGTCCCAATGGGATGCAGCATCCCAACTCCCCCCCTGTGGGCTCTGTGCTGCCTCGTTAACTGCTCTGCTGTTCCCCACGAGCGTTTGAAAAGAAAAAAAAAAAAACAGCCAATAATTGTGTGAATCGCACCGTTCCACCAATTTTCTTAAATGGACGTTATCCAAAGCCATTGTCTGCTGCTGAAAAGCCGACTGAACGTAACGCTGCATCTCCGGCATGCCTGGCAGAGCCAGGGAGGATGCCTGCTGTTAGCAGGGAGGGGGCAGGCTGTGGGAGACAGCAGAGCTGCTGAGCTGCTGGGCTGAGCAAAGCCCTCCCTGTGCTGCCCCAAACCTTCCCCAGCAGCCCCCAGCCTCACCCTAATGACCCCCAGCAGCACGAGGGGCTGAGGATGATAATACAACTGCAGGCTGGAAACACAGGGATGCTCAGCACAACTGGAAACCGAGGTAGGGGTGTTGAAAGTTATAGGCAAGTCCTGCAGCCACAGCTGTGCTGCTAAAGCTGTTGGGTCCCCAGATCTGTCGCTGTCTGGCTGCAAAGTGGGAACTCTGAATCACCCCATAGTCGCAGTGCCCACATCAGCCCCACCGAGCCTGCAGCTCCCAGAGGAACAGCCGCCAAATTACCATCAGAAAAAGGTGAGCAGGGAAATCTCTGCAGCTTAAAAGGACAAAAGGAGAAAAGCATGCCTCGTTCCAGCCATAACCAGGTCTGCCATCCAGTGTTCAAGGAAAGAGGGGAATAAAGCTCTGATACTGACAATAAAACTCCTTTCCCAGGCTCTTAAGCTGCTCCTCTCCTGATAAGACTTTGATGCCTCAGAAGCATTACCAGGAAATTAAATAAAAGAGGACCAGTGTCCTCGTGAGCACGACTTATCTGCCCTGGCAGAGCAGCAGCATGGCCAGCAGTGGGCCTGTCCAGGACTCCAGCTCTGAGCACCCTTCCCATGCTGGGCTGAGGGCACAGCACTTGCTCGCCCTACACCACAGTGGTTGCACATCACCATAGGACCTGCCTTTGGCTGCCACACACCTGCCAGCACTGCTTGTTTCACCCACAGATACAGACAGAGGCGATGTGTGCATTTCTCATTTCCTACTACAATAAATCTCTGCTCCCTCTAAGGACTTTCTACCTCCGCTTTTAGAGCTGACCAGCAGGACGAGGCACCAGAACAAAGCAGTGCCTGGTCCGAAGCAGGAGTGATGCTCTGCATCTGCACTCACACTGCATGCCAGCAGGATGGCACCACATGGAAAACACGCTCTGCAGCTCTAGGAATAGTTCCTACTCACCGTCATTGAGGAAAAATAAAACCCAACAAAGCTCTTAGAACAGGCTGGGAGCACTCAGATAGACGTTCACACCAATTTGGTTCAAGTATTCTCTAAATTAAACAAATGCTAAAGTGTTTGGCTGGCTCCAGCCCAATGCACAGAGCAGGGGAGTAGTTTCCCCTCCCATGCCCAGCTGTGCTGTGCTCGCAGACCCCTCTCATCCCAGCTGGAGGGGACAGAAGTATCATGGCACACAGCAGGGTGAGCAGGCACAGCTGCATCCCCAGCTCTGGGTAGGGCAGCAAGAAAAAGGTGGGAGGGAGAGGTTCCGAGCCCCTCGTTAGTGGCTGGGTGGGTGCACGCTGCACAGACGGAGCTCCAGGCCTGGATGCCAGCACTCCTCCCCCTCCCTGTGCTGCCACAAACACCCTAGAACAAACAGAGCCTTTGGATTCCTGTCCCTCCTGCTGCAGAGCTCTGCCCAGCTCCTCCATCTGCCGGGCTGCAGTTGGTGAACGGCTTGCGAGGCATGTGGGATCCTGAGTGTGTGTGGAAGAGGCAGGAAATGCCATGGAATGGGCCAAGAGCTGTTTTACGGGGAGCATATGGTAGCTCCAGCCCTGCACGCTGGTCTCCAACCCAGAGGGAGCCCACAGAACTCCTGCAGTCGGGGACCAGCAGTGGGACAGGCAGGGCTGGATGCGGACAGCTAAAGGAGGCAGTGACTCAGGCTTCATGTCTGAGTCCTACAAGGACTCTGCATGTGGCCCTGCCAAACACAGCTGTAAGTAAGGAAGCAGCAGACACAGCTCTCTGCTGCTCAGCCTGCAGCTTCATAAATGGTACTGCAGGAGCTGTGAAAGCATTGAGGGTGGCAGAGGGGGAAAGGAGACGTGTTCAGACTCCTCACCCCCGCCAAGCCTCCCCCAAGAATGGAGGTTTTGCCTGCTGCTGCCTGGGTGCAGCAGAGAAGGGGGAGAGGAGCCATTCCCAGAGAAACACTGGTAATTAACACAAAATACAACCAACAGAGATGGCTGCACCCAACCTCCAGAGAGGCACACAGGTCAATAAAAAAACAGCTCCTGCACAGGGAGAGGCTGCACCAACACGAGCCCTGTGAAGTCCTTTGAAAACATCCAGAAGGATTACTGACAATAAGAAGAGCAGCCCCCATGGCACCTTGCAAAGGCAGATGCCCACAGACAGCATTTTCCCCCTTTAAGTGAAAGGCTGGGAGAGGAGAAGCAGGAGAGGGAACAGAAAGGAGGCTGTAAAGCCAGACTGACCCTGGGCAGGGAGCCAGCACTGTGCAGGAACAAGAGGGCATCAGCACAATAAGGTTTAAAACATGCGAAAGGAAGGGCTTTGCCACCCAGCCTGGAACTCACCGCCATGAGATGTTGGGGAGGCTGTAAATTCAAGTGGGTGTGAAAAGCAATTTCCAGCTACTAAAGCCCTGAGGCTCAACAGCTGCTTCTGGAGCTGCCGCACTACTGTGTGCCAAAACTTGGGGGGAATTTTCCAGCAGGATGAGCCAGCAGGGATGACACCCTCCCCACGCCTGCCCACCAGGTGTGTACCCACCTGCGCGTGTCTGGCCACTGCTGTGGGCTCCCCGAGGTGCATGCGAGCGTGGCAGGGATGTGTCTCCACGTGCACCAGTCCCAGAGCCTTCAGCAGGCAGCTGTGCCCAAGGGCAGGTGCTGGCTGGTGGCACCACGGGGCAGATGGACCCTGCAAGGGCAAAGAACACGTGTGTGAGATGATGATGCATGGGGACAAGCCAGCATCCCATGCCACCTGTCTGAGTGCCTCCCATAGACATCAAGCTGCCTCATCTGTGTGGGTTTCCACACTGCTGCAGACCTTGTTTTCCTATATATGCAAATTGCTTTTATCTGGGGGCTCCCAGCGTTTTCTCCTCTCATTCTCCTTACGATTTTTGGCTATTTAAGAGATTTTGTTCTCCTCAGCCTCAGACATACAGAAGCACCTTGCTGAAAAGAGGATCAAAGCAAAATCTTTCTGAAACACTATCAGGAGGCAGGGGAGCTGCTGCCACGAGGCTGCCAGCAAAACCCTTCCAGTATTTAAAAAGAGATTATAAACAGAAGGGGAATAAACTTTTTACATGGGTAGATGGTGATAGGACAAGGGGAAATGGTTTTGAGCTCAAGGAGGGAAGGTTTAGATTGGATGTCAGGGGGGAAATTCTTCACAGAGAGAGTAGTAGTGAGGTGCAGGAACAGCTGCCCAGAGAGGTTGTGGATGCCCCATCCCTGGAGGTGTTCAAGACCATGTTGGATGGGGCCCTGGGCAACCTGGTCTAGTACTGGATCTGGAGGTTGGTGGCTTTGAGCTTGATAATCCTTGAGGTCCCTTCCAACCCAAGCCATTCTGTGATTCAGTGAAAACCCACTGAGCAGATCCCAGCTGGCTGTGTGGGGCCGGGCTGTCCTGACTGGGGCTGAGATGCTGCGTTGGCCCCAGGGATGAAGGCAGCACTCCTCTTCTCCCTGCCAGGCAAAGGCACCACCCTCGCCATCCCCACTGATACCCCAATTTCTAGCCTCCCACCTGCAGACCGGTTGCCCAAAGGGTACCCCACACATCCCTTTGTTGTGGCACTGGTTTTCCTTCTCTCTTTCCCCCCAGGTCTCACCCACTCACAAGTTGGTGTGGATGCACAGCGCTTGGTGCTCCGGGGGCTGCAGTGGTCGGCAGGAGGCTCGGATGTGGCACCTCTCTTGGTGGCTCAGGCAGCAGCGTCTGCAAAGAAGGGAGATGGCCCTGTGTCACCGGCAGTGCTGCTGGCAGCCAGCCCCAAGCAGTGGTGGCCAGACCTGTGGGCTGCCAGCCACGTTCAGGTGCCTGAAACATTCAAAGGACAACCTGGAACAAGCTTTTAAGGGAAAGTTTTGTTCCCTTCCAAAGACAGAAGGGAGAAGTTGGTTTCCAGCCCTGCCATTGTGACTCTGAGCACAGTATTTTCTCCTCCCCTCTGTGATCCTCCACTGGTGGCAGTGCAGGAGCACCCCGGGGTGCTAAAGGCTCAGAGGCATTTTTCTCTCTGCAATGACTATGGGAACACAGCAAACAGCAAACGCAAGGGGATTCAATAGAGATAAGAAGCAATGAAAGAGAATTTGCAGCACTTTCCTCCTTTACTCCCTCAGCTGGGTAACGTGTGCTTTGGGTGAGATACAGTGCCGTGCACTTAATGCCAATTTCAACCTCATCGACCTTCATGTTGTACAAAGTTGGCTTTCTGAAGTGGCTGCAAACAAACAGCTCAGCCACGGTGCGGAGCAAGGCAGCCTGCCCCACACAGGGCACCGTCAGGGTATGGCAGTACCCTTTTCTCCTCCTTTTCCTCATTTTGCTCCCCCACGTGTGCCTGGATGTGAGGCAAAGGACCCGTGGAGGAGCTGGCCCAGAGAAGGATTTGCGGGAGGAGCAATTTATGACTGCGTATGAAGTCCAGGGGGGAGTTAAATAAAGGGTGGAGAGTTATAGATCGCTTCTATCCCATTATCGAGAGGGCGCAATCTGTCTGAACGGGAAGATTCAGGAGGCTGTCAGCCCGTCTCTCCCGGCGTGGCAGAAAGTGGCTTGAAAATCCAATCACCCGCTTTCCTTCAGGCCCTCCTGAATCCCAGGACTTTCACTCGGGATTTACAGAGAGCAATTTGCTCAGCTGACAGCTTGCCAGGGCTTTAGGGGACCGCTGTTTCCCTCTGGCACAGTGCAGCACAGAGAGGGGAGGGCTGCAGGATGAGCACTGTCCCCATCCCTGTGCCACTGTGAGACCACCTGGGGCTCAGCGCAGAAGCCCCTGAGATAGGAGCACCTCTCTGCCTCTGCCAACACTGTCCCTTGAAAGGAAAATCTGCTCCTTGCAGAGCCAGCCTTGCCCTGTGCAGGGATGAACAGCAGCCACCACCGTGTGTCCCATCCTGGAGTAGGGCTGAAGGGACACCACTATGAGCAATGCCAACCTGAGGGGTGGCTGTCACCAGCCCCAACCAGCACTACAGGGACAATCACAGCACACAAGCTCCCTGCCCGCCCTTGCTGGGAGCCCTTCTGATGCTCCGAGACTCAGTAAAACCCTTGAGCTGATAGCAGATAAAGGCAACATCACCAAAAAGCACTAAAAGAGGGAAGGGGTGGGGGGAGCTTTGAGCATGACGCTTTCTGCCTGGGGCTGCTGGCGCTTCTAGCAGAGAGGCTTACCGTAGACTTGCTTATAATCTCTTTACAACCTGCAATGAAGCCGTCCCTGGAGCAGACTCACTAACACGGCGTATGTCCCAGGTAGCCAGCTCTATATTTAGAGGCACAGTCACCCACGCACACCGTGTTCCACACGTGGTGTGTACAAACGTTGCACCGAAATGCAGCCTCGGGAGACGGCGTCTCTCTGTTTGTCTACAGGAGGCATGCACAGCTCACCAGCAGCAACGCCTCCTCACCCACCCATCACCTGAAGGTGGGAACAACATGAGCACATGGAGCTGCTCCTGCGGTGGCATGAATGCCCATGGTCCCCAAGGGATGCAGGAAGACATGGTCCCCCAGGGGGATGCAGGCATCCAGGGTACCCTGAGGGACGCACACACATGTGGTCCCCCAGTGGGATGCAAGGCTCCAAGGGATGCAGGCATACCCAGTCTGTGTGTGGGGCATGTGCCTGTGGTGCTCATGAGATGCAGGCACAGTCCCCTGTGGGACACAGACGGCCCTTTCCCAGCAGAGCCTGCTCTCCATCACACAGCACAGCCACTCCGACAGCAGGCAGGGAGACCCAGAGACAAGTGCAGGAGTGGGAAACACAACCTTGCTTCCAAACCCACAGCAATCCTCAGGGACCTCCAGGCACCCAGAGGCCATCACCAGCCTGCAGCACACACCCTCATCCAATGACCAGAAAGAGCCACGGCTTGTAACAGGGCTGTGCTGCTCTGCTGGCCACCACAGGGCTCTATCCCCACCCACAGCTCACGAGGGAGATGGCAGCGTGGCTTCTGCAATGCTTGCAGCTCTGTCACGGTGGATCACAGCCTTCCTGCTGCATGGGGATCCGGTGACGCTCTGCGTTCCTGCAGACGCTGTAGCAATTAGCTTGATCAGCCCATGCAAATCAGTTGCTATTTGAAACCGTATTTAACCTGACACGCACGGGATCTGCCTCGCCAAGTTTTCACACAGATCAATCTCTGTGGTTTCAGGTGTGAGAGGCGATGGGGACCGGGTCCCTCCCATGCACACTCCTTGGCTGTGCCAGGGGACAGCGGCTGCTGCGGGCAGTGACAGTTCCTCAGCATCACTGCTCCTGAGCGAGGTGATGTACATTCCAGAAACAAAGGGGCTCAGGCTCCGAAAAACCATCTCCTGTGGCAATGGATTATGTAATTAGATCATTCCAGTCATTTAGAAGAGCGTCCAGAGAACTGAATTTACACAATTTAGCCTCTGGTATCACCCAGTTCAGAAGGAGAGCCCCTCTGAGGCAGCCCGGTTTGAATATGCAAATCCACCATGCACAAGAACATTCATTTTGTAAAATGCAAGCCCTAAAAGCACTGCCAGTTTTCATCCATTTCTGGCTGACGTTTCGTTTAATAGGCGATTAATTTGCCCCAGCATCCCCAGCAGTGTTAACAACCGCCTCTTCGACCTCCCATAATGCAGCGCCAGCACCTTCCCCCGGTGGGATTGAACCCAAATCCTCATTATCTGTCCTGTAGCTAACGAGCTCCCTGGGACAGGGACTGTCCCAATGGCTGTGCCCTGGAGCAGGCTGCTGGCCCTACCAGTGGTGACCATGCTGCTCCAGCTGCGTTCCCAGTGCTGGCACCAGGAACAGATCCCTACGGTGTGCGAGGGACAGCCAGGTCCTCCAGCACGCACCAATAACCCCAAACGGATGGATGACCCCCACACTTCAACCCTTGGGCCCGATCCTTCCAAGGAACAGCATCAGGAACGCCTGAATGCTCCTCAAAGAGGACAGGGGCACCTGAGCACCCAGGAGAGCCTGGCTGAAGGGAGAGGGTGCCCCAGGGGAGCCCAGCCCGCGCCGCTCTCCCCTCCAACCGCTCCACTCGCCTCAGCTTTTTTTCCCTCTTCTCTCCAATTCATCTTTTTGACATGTTCAATGATGCTCCCGCAGACTGCAAACAATAGAGACAGAGTTTCAGCCAAGGCAATTTCGGAGCTGATTCAAAGCTCAAATCACCTGGGCACGAAGCAGCCAAGGGCAGACAGCTCAGTGAGAGGGGGAGCGGCGAGATGCCCCATTCCCCCTGCACAGAGAGGAGATCAGAGCCTCCGGCCCTCTCCTGCTTGCCCCATGATGTTCTCCAGACCCTGCTGGCACCGTTTCCCCCTCGTGCAGCCCCCTGTCCCGCTGGGTGCTGCGGTGCAGCGGTCTCACAGCTGCAGCTCTAAGTCACTGCCCGCCAGCTCTGTGCTCTGCATACCAAGCGCCAGCTTTTGCTTCCCCGACCTTCCAGCCCTGAGGAGCGACCCGAGCCTCCCAGGCAGAGATTTTCATTTTTTTTCCCCACAGACACTATGTGAAAGAATCGGGCCGGATGGACAGACAGGTGGGGAGAGGCGGGCGACGAGTGGATTTCTGCTGAGCGAATATATCATATCCGAACTCCTAACAACAGGCACAATCCTCAGCATGACTCAGCCTGGGCACACGTGCTGCTTCCCCTCCCCACCTCCCCACGGCTCAGCCACCATCCCAGGAGGAGCAGGCAATGGCTGCTACCTCGCTGCCCACCCAATGGCCGGGGCAGGTAGAGCCAAGGCAGCGTGTGCCAAAGTGCAGCACACATGGAGCGGGGCTTGGAGCTGTGCAGGAGGAGCGGTGCGTGCTGACACCTTGCTTGCCTCGTGGAAGCGGCTGTCAGAGCCTGTCTCGTTCCAGCTCCCTGCCCCGGTAACGTTGCTTACTGTTTGCAGGGCTGCTTTGTGTCTATTTGGTGCTGATGGGGTTTGAGCAGTGGGAGGTTGACGCCAGAGGAAAGCAGAGCCCAGCTGGGCAGAGCAGCGGGAAGCGTGGCACCAGTGACCCCTCATGTGCCCATCTCCTGCTGGGGGCCCTGCTCACACGTCCATCTTGTCCCCCAGCCAGCTCATCTCTCTCAACAATACAGGCACAGGGCTGAGCATCACTGTCAGAGCACGCCCTCAAACCCACGGCCCTTCCTGCTCCTGGGAATGAAGTACCCACGCTGCCTGTTTACAATACACACTGTGGTGCAGGCGCCAGTGACTGACAGCTCTGATGATGGCACATCAGCTCTGGCTGTCCCAGGAGGACCCATCATGCTGTCACACAGCATTAGCTGCAACATGGCCCCGTATGAAGTGCTGCAACCTGCACCACAGGGCCACCCTGCGTCCTGGAACGTCCCCATCCCCATCACGTCTGCTGCCACTTGTGCCCCCGAGCCCTGCAGCATGAAGAACACAGATCTGCTTGCAGCACCACTAATGCAATTTCACCGAGGGCGATTGAAGCAAACCCATTTTGCTGCACACCGCCGGAGACTGCGGTGGCAGTGCCTTGGAGGGGTGGTGGTGTAGCACAGCATGGCATGGCAGCTCCCCCGGGCATGGCGCCCATCTACAGCACCCGTGTAAGCACTGGGGAACGTCACAGAGCTGTGCCTCGCTCCTCGTATGCAAGCAAAACCGCTGCCTGCGATCCTCACAGCTGTCACCTTGGTGCTTTTGGTGAATGACAATTCATGCCTGCTCACAGAAACATATCAGATGTCTTTGTATGTCCTGAGCTGTACGCAGGAGGAAAGGATGAAGCGCGGCCTCAGGAGCTCACCTCCCCTCTTCCTGCCTGCTCACATCAGCAAGGTTAAGCACCGCTGGCTGTGTGGGCACCTGCTGGGCCAGGGACAGCACAGGGACAACCACAGCCCTGTGAGGTCGTGCACAGCTCTCTCTTGATGCTCCCAGTTTGACTGAGAGCACCAAAATCACCCCCAGAGACTCAGACCCACGGAGGTGCCAGTACACAAGAGCAGCCATGGACACAGCAAGATATGTGCAAAGCCCCTCCTGCTTCTCACTGCCCAGATTAAAATCCTTC
>PPHD01025390.1:0-11780 GCA_002909625.1 Bambusicola thoracicus
ACGTAATATGGTTGACTGATACAATTAAGTTCTTAAAATTAATACCAGACCAAACACAGGAATTACCCCTTCTGCCATTGCAGTTGTTTTGTGTTGAATAATCACAGAGGAAAGGAAGCTACAGTGACTGATTTGCATTACTTATTGCAGAACAGTCTTCAAGATTCAAGTATTCAACAAAGTCACGTGGCTTATTTTTTTTTACTGATGAAGTTTTATTCCCTTTCTAATGAGTGTGACTCTGTTTTTCAAGGATCACCACAACTGTTGCATGCAGCATGGACCTGACCAAATACCCAATGGATAAGCAGACGTGTACCTTGCAACTGGAAAGCTGTAAGACAAGTTGTTCTTAGTTTTTCTATGCCACTAGAGAAATGTCTGTGAGTGATCATTAACAGCCAGCAGGCAGGCTATGGAAAGCATTACTGAAGAGGCTGGAATATTCATAAAAGCCAAGTGACAACACGTGAAATAATTAAAATAGAGTTAGAATAGTATTTTCACACACAGATAAACTTGCAAACTTCACTGAAAATAGCGTGGCAATACTGAAATACTAACGTTAAACAAAGCCATGGGAGATGCCCCTAGGTCTGTTCTGCAGGACTTGCTGCAGTTATTCTGTCAGTCTCTAGGGGGGGTTCTTTGAGCAGGCATTTTTCAGCACAGGAATATGCACAAGAAAATATGTTGATTTTTTTTTCAGTCATTTTTGCCTCTTTTCTCACTTTCAGAAATAGCGATTTTTTTAACCTGAAAGGAATAAATTAGGATAAGACTTATTTTTAAGGCATAGAGTTCATATTTCATTAATTTACTGTCTTCATATTGAAAAAGACTTATTGCACAGAGAGTTCTGTTCTGAGAGGGGAATATAGAGATCCTTCTATGTCTTTTTTTTTAATTCCCTCTGTGGGGAAAAAAATGTCATAAGCATAAGGACCAACACTAAATCTCCTCTTTTAAGTTCTCATTGCATCACTGAATGTCCACATATTTATTTCATTGAAATGCTTGCTCATCACAGTCACTTTGCAGATGCCCACTGTGTATGTTTGAAGTTAATTCTGCTGTTTTTCATACAAATAAGACTCTATCAAAATGTTTTTGTTATTTTTTTTTTTTTTTTTGCACGGGATAATGCAGTGTGACACCTAGGAGATGTTCTATGAGATGGAAGGAAAAGTCAAATATTTATTAATACATATTCAAAATGTTCTTTCGGAAAGTTTTTAAATACTTGTTGAGGTTTTATTCTTTAGCATTTCAGAACTGTGTGAGTGTTCGTTTGTGTTGGTAATGACCAATTATAAGATGGCTTGTGAATCAAAGGGAATCAACCCCCAAACCTTCCTCACACAGCAGTCCCTTTGGAATCAGCAGTTTTGTGGGGATAATATCTGTTTATAGTGATTCCAATAAGAATGTTTTCATCTCTGATTTGTTTTCCTGTGGAAGAACGTATTGGTAAGTCATAATATATGGCTTTATATTAAACACACTGCTTAATGAGTCATATAATATTCAGTTCCAGAATGAAATATACGTCCCACCAGAACAGAGAGCTTTAAAAGAGAGATTATGAAAAAAGAGAATTCCCCATGTAATTAAAAATAAACATTGTTCAGAATGATCCCATCTGCTTTCCCAAAGCTCACAAGCGTCTGCTGTCCAAGGGGAAAACTTAGCAATGTCATCACAAAAGCTCCCATGTCAATTTGTGTTCAGTTTTGAGGAGAGCAGCGAGGAACAGTGAGTGCAGAAAGAAAGAGTATGTCTTTAACTGTGGCCCTTTTTCTTCAATGCACTGTAATGTTTTCTTACAGATACGCTGGAAATGATGCTTACATCCTCACGTGATAAGCTACATCAATTAATAGGCAAATGATGACGTCATCACTACTTGCAAGTACCATTATATGAAGTTAAGAATGGTGAATGCAAGTGTAAATACACATCCATATGAACATAAAATATAAAATACGTAGCAAGTATTTCAGCTGAAGCAAGGTGTTAGATGTTAAACACTTACTGATGTAAAGGGAAACATGCCATGATATTGTCAAGCAATGGTTTTACACAGTAAAATGCCCCTAGTGGTCTTTACAACATGCTCTTTCGTTATTAATAGGTAATAACACAAATTATGTTATACTTTCTACTCAGTGAGGCACTTTTGAGCCTGCAATTTCTATAGCTTTTTCCCATCTTTGCAGTGCTTCAGAATGTTGAAGGGCACCAGTTAGTGTTTTGGGAGCATTTGTGATCGCGGCCATGTGGGAGGTAACACCAGCAGTCATTCATTCTGGGCTAGGGGCTTTTTTCTTCCCTTTATCCACCCACACAGGCCAGTTCAAATACATATTCATTTGTGGGCCCATCTCCGAAATTTTATTTCCTTTTTGATCTCATCCTTCAGCATTTATGCAGTGAAGAGCCACGTGAAGGCACTTAGCTTGTGCTCGACAATCAAGAGAAATTAAAATTAGCAACAGAATGGTAAAGAAACTCATTTGTATTGGGAGTTATGAATATTTAATCCCAAATTTACTATTCCTGCAGTTAACCCTGTTGAAAGTAGCTGTTCACACCATATCAACAAAGCACAGGAATGAGACGTTTTGGGCTTGAGGAATTTGTGAGAAAGAAAACTCAGTGTAGTGTTAAAAAAAGAGATTATTTGTAAAAGTGAAATAACATATTGTAAGGATCTTGTCTATATAAACCTTTTAAATGCTTTATAGTTAGTCAGGTATTAATTCCCTGAATAAAGTATAACGTTACACAAAGGGAGCACTGTGCTGTTTAACTTTACTGACTACTGGGAAGATGCTCCCTCAGGAGTCTCTTCACAAATAGAGTTTTGGAATTAGTATTTCAAAGGTATTATCGCATGTAGGGTGACAAAAACCTCCTAATTATTCAACTGATGAATATGCTTTGGAACAGAAATGTAAAAGCCAAAGAACCTCCATCTGGAGATACGTTGGTTATCACCTTACTTGTTTAATTGGTAACCAGCATAGCGTTTCCTTGAAGCGAAGTTTCTGAACTCCCTGTTTTTGCCACATAAAATGGCTGTAAGAAATCAGTACTTTCTTGACATTGCAAGAACCAAAGCCATTATATTAAAAAGTATAAAAATGTTCTTTTTTTTTATTTCTGCAATTTTAGAGCTTTGTTCTTTTAGCAGTATGTACCCTTATGCATTATTGCACAATTGTAATGTATTGCATTACTGCCTGAGTGTAATTTACTTACAATTGACTGGAACCTAAAAATAATCATCTGCTTGTGGTTCTGTCCCCTAAGCTTAGCTATTAACTTGCATAATTTAAGTCTGTCAAACACAAGAATGATTGATCTAAGAAAGCTAAAGGGAAAGATGTTCAAATGCTCCCTGTTAACATGTAAATTACATTAACATAATCTTGAATTAATCATATACACTAGTCTGAAAATTGCCTGCCTTTTAATATAATGGGAAGAAGCTACAGAGGTATTTTAGCAATAACTGTGACGCATATTGACAAGTGTGTGCAAAATACAGTTGCCTTCAGATAGATGATTTTTGTCCCATCTCAGTTCCCAATTACCACCTGAAGGTTAAGAGCAAATCTCCTGGGGCCCCTGAAGTGTATTGCTCTGTTGCACCTTCTGAAGCTCAGCACCTGGGCTGGTGCCCTTGGGATGGGGCTGAGCTCCCGAGCCAAGATCCATCCCAAGTGATGACCTAGCCCAACTCCGAGTGCAGCTCTGGAATGTGGGTCTTCAGCCCTTCATTTCTACTGATGGGAAGACCGAGTACGCTGTAGCAACCAAGAAAGAAAGCATCCTGGGATGCCACAAAGGGCGTGCTCAGCTTTTAGCCAAATGCTGGCATTGTTGTGGTTCCTAAAATCTTCAAAGCTTCATAGCTTTTGCTTTCTAAATGCTATGTGATACTAATCTCTTTTGTTAGTTTATGTCATCTATGCTACAATAAAAGATATAAAAAGGATCGTCTCCAGAAAAAGACAGCTTTTAAATGGTAAGATTTTGCATGTTCTATGTTCAGTCTTTGGGAGCTTTACTGCAAACAAGCATTAACGTTCTGCCAAAAGTCGCATTGTTTATGTCTCATTGTACTTTCAGGCAGATGAATAAGAAACAGCTGAGCCATAGCTTCTCAGCACAAATTAATTATTGCGTAAAATAAAACAAGTTGCCTTTTGTACCACTACAGGGGGTTACAACATCAACGATGTCATGTTTTACTGGACTAGAGGAAATGATTCCGTTCGTGGATTGGACACGCTCCAGCTGGCACAATATACAGTGGAAGACCACTTTACCTCAGTATCTGAAGCAGTATATGAAACAGGTAAACACACCCTTGTAACACCTTCTACGTGCTGTTTGGAATATGGCTCTAGAAAACAGTACAGCATGGAGGAGCTGAGCATGGTGCTTTTTCAGTGACATTTTTTGTTTTCTGTTGGATTACATTCTTGAGACTGCACACAGCTCTCTCAGGTGTTGCCAGCAGAGACTTGCTGCTGTAAAAGGCTGAGACTTTGAGAGCATTTTCTTGGAGAACGTTCTTTTGGGGACCAGGCATTACCTATAGAATAATGAGCAACACATACATTACTCATTCTTTTAGATGCTGGAGAGAGTTCTTATGAGGGAATAATAGCCTGTAGGTTGGGCATTTAAATTTGAGACCTTTGACTCAGTGCTCAGTTCAGGACAGTTCCCAGCCTTTCTGGAAATAGCCACTCTGTTTTTGTTAGGAAAAAACAACAGCTTCTCTTCAGCCATGGACATTTCTTTGAATATGCAGGGTGTTCTTATAACTGCAAGAAGTTGGGCTTTGTTGCTAGTGCTTGTAGGAATTGCTCTTTATCATTGGTGGCTTCTGCCCAGCATGTGGGCAGCAGAGTGCAGATCACTTGTTCTGTAGTTACTCTGCCCAAGGAAGGGTCAGAAGCATTTTCACAGACCTGCAGGGTTTGGTCTCTCTTCCCTCAGAGAAATTTCTGAGGTTACCAGGAGTACCAAACCTGCTTTCTGCTCCATGAGGTGCTCTTGGATTCCTCACTGCTGTTCTTCACTGAGTATTTCAGTTTCTCTTCTGCCCATGCCAACAAACCAACTGCTTATCTCTTTGTGATGACACATGTGTCCTTCAGACCTGCAGTTTCACCAGAGTCTGTTACTGATTCTGAATTACAGAGATATTGTTTCAGTATTCTGTGGTTGGATGTTTCTACTTCAACAACACAGAACAGAGAAACTTTGGGATCAGATTTCAGGCGTTAGTTGGGACTGAACGTTCTCTAAGTGAGTATGAAAGGGGAAATGAAATACATAATAGCAGGCTCCAGGATCACAAAGTATCTTGCTACTTACATAACTGACATCTGCTTGCCTTCCTCCTCTCTGCAGCTTCAGGCTGAGTGGCATCAGATTCCATCAGAGGAGACCAATTCTGTACTTCTCTTCCACCCAGAAGGACCTGTTCACCACACAGGAAAAAGGGAGAGGAAACCTGCCTAATTCTTACCAACTTCTTTATTTACCAACCTGCTTAACTATCTATTTATTTATGACAAATTTCAGACTCCGCCATAAGGTTATATTACATTTTATTAGATAGAATAATAATGATCTCCAGTGACTGGAGGCATGGTCTGACAAGACATGCTCTTGAGTAAATGATGCTGTCATCTTCTCCTCACATTGGCAGTAGTAATATGCATAAAGTCAAAATCCACTCTAATTTAATATGTTGTAATGGTTGCAGCTTAATTTAAGATTTCCCACCTTTGCTTGTTTCAGTTCTCCTGCTTAAGAAGGACACGTTCTCAAGTTCTCTGTAGTGTTTTTAAATGAAATCCCATAATCCTCTTCATTTTCTACTGTGTCTGTGATGGAGGAGCTATTTTCTGCGTGTTTCTGAGGAAAGCAGTGCCTACTTTAACCCATATTAAAAGAAAAGCCCCCACAAGTTAAGAAGCTGTGAAATCAATTTGGAAGGGGAACTTTATGCTTTGCGTTTTCTTAACGTGAATAATAATGTCTGAAAGTATTAACTAAATTACGGTTGTGATTCACAAGGCTGATGGAAAAGATATGAGAGAAGAGCAGTGTTTCTGTATTTCCTAACACAGAAAAAAAAAAAAAAAAAAAGCAATCAAAATTTGATACTCTGTGAACTTGAACAGACAGTACAGCTGTTGTGTGAAATATTGTGCAGCAATGGAGCAATGTCCACGTACAGCCGTGGACAGAGCCAAGATCAGAATATGGTCAGCAAAATCCCTGCATAAGCAACTTCAGGATACTTAAGAAAAGGACTACATGGATTAATCTTGTTTGTAGAATGCCGTGTATCACACGATAGTAATCACATTATAATAATCACATAATAGGAAGTTGCTTTGTATAATGTTAACTGGAGGGCTGGCTGGGATTTTGTGCTGTTTTTGTACAGCACAGAGTAATCTGTATTTGGTACAGAATAATTTAATTTTGGACATAGGTAAACTCATTGCTAGAACTATTTCCTGCATGTCTTGAACTATAATCCTTGTTCTGCAAACACCGATACATATGCTCATGGACCCCAAAACCAAGTAAGTGCATCAGTGGCGGCTGGCTTTTTATTTCAGTTGTCTAGCCAACACCACCTGCATCCTCGGGGTAACAAATAGTGATGTAAAAAGCTTGCATTTATTATTGGAAAAACATGAAAGCAACTAAAGACTGTTACGGTCTAGCTTTTTGTGTAAATAATGATAGAAATAAGGTTGGAATAGACTTTAACAATTCACTTAATCTGTTCTCATGTCCCAAGACAAGCTCATCTATATCAACAATGTACTTCCTGACAGATGTTCTTAGCAGTAAATTAGACAAACCTCCAGTGTGTCTACTCCTCAGCTTCTCTAGATGATTTTTTTTTTCCTGGTGATTATTGTGAACATATTTTCCTTGTGTCTAATCTTGGTCTCCTTTGCTACATTTCAGACCCATTATGCACTGCATTGTCTACTGTGGATAAGAAAGATAAATTTCCTGCTGTTTTTCAGCAACCCTTTCCCCATTTCTCAGGCTAACGTTTTTCCTCTCTTTAATTCACATAAACAGTTTTCTAGTTCCCGTCTTTGCTATTGTTCTTCCATAGAATTTCTCCTATCTTGTTTGTCTGTCGATGTGCAGCACTCAAAATTAGGTGCCCCAATGTCCTCTGTAAAGTAAGGAATTACTTCACGCATTTCATGAACTCTGTTCCTCTTTATCCACTTCAGGTAGACATTTGCTTTTCTTGCAGAAAATTTCTGTGCACTGCTGACCTCGTTCAGCTTGTGATTTCCAGCCAGGAATTACTAGCTAAGGGCAGGACTTCTGTTGAACTGCATCTTCTTTCGCTGAGGCTGTTTTTGATATTTGTTGTTATAATTATGAACACAGGTCCTGTTCTCCAGTGTGCTGACTGTCCTCTCTGTTTGGTATTTCTAGGTACACCACGGTGTGCCATCCTGTTTGCCAGTGAGCAATTCTGGGTGCAGGACAGACCTGCATGGATTATATTTTCACAGCAAGCCATAGCTAATCAATCTCTATTAACACTTTTAATCAATGAAAGAAGCGAAAAGTTGTTTGATACCTCAGGGTAGTTGGCTGCTGTTAACTCTCCCTCTGTGCTGACTAACAACTTCCTTTAGCCTTGTTCTCACTGCTGCGCTACCACCAAGCCCTCAGAAGCAGCAAGGGTGATGAGCTCAGTGTACTCAGCCTAACACAGAGTCCTCAAACCCTGTCCAGAAGCCAGGGAGAGTTTTTTCAGGCAGACCTCTCCGCTTAGGAACTGTGAAGTCAGCAAGGTTGTGCATCTAAGTGGTACTATTTTGGCAGAACAGAGGGATGGATGGAAGCTTAAAGTCAGCCTCCCGTCCTTGATTCACACAGATAATAAGGCATTTGCCTTTCTGAAAGAGCCTGCAAAGGGAGCTGGCTGCTGCTTGTCTGCAGTCTGTCTGCTGCATTTTTCACAGTCTTTCTCTCAAAACAGAGGCATTACCTTGCTCGATCTTTCTCACTGCTCTGCAGTTTCCTATTAGTTAGCAATCAAACTTTTCTAGGATTTTCAATTCTCCTTTTTCATGATGCAGTACACTGAGTAATTTCTGTCATTCCCTTTATCTGCTCTTTTATAATCTGCAATTGCTCTCCAATTGTTACTTCTGATAATGTCATCTTTTTTTGCCATTCAGGCCTTAAAAACAATCTCAGAACTGCAGTCAGTACAGTCTTATCTGGGGACTATCTGGTCAGACTCACCTAAGATTCAAGCAGTTGCATATTCACGTATCTTTTGCCAAGTATGTGCAACTTGCCTAGCTGAGCTCATTGCTCAGATAATCATTCTTTTTAAGTGGAGTTTTCCACTTGAAAAATACAAAACTTTCCATCATTTGCTCTTTTTCTGATAGTTCTGCAGTGCTTCACAGCATGTATTGAAGCTGCAAAACAGTTTAGAAAGAAAGCAGTTATGGAAAATGTGTTGAAAATATTGCAGCAACATAAAAACATGTGGAAAGGCAATGAATTGAATGAACAAGGATGCTAGGAAGAGGGGATTTTTTTTTTGCTAACTTCTGGAAAAGTTGTTTGTACTACAAACAGAAATACAAACACATGGAAAACTTCCTGTGGCATAATTGTTTTTGTAAGGGCTTTTTATAGGTAAGCTAAACAGGCAGACATATCTGCACACAAATGCTGTATGAAAGTGTTTGCTTCTTTCTTAGGAAATTTGAATTTTCAAATGCTATTTCTGTAAAGCATTTTTGTGAAGATGAAACACATGTTGAGAAGCACGTCCTGATCTTTCATTTCCTTTAGTTGACCACTGAAGCACAAGTAGGAAAAGAGGTAGTTTATAAGAACCTGACTGTGAGGAACAGAAGGCTATGCTGAAAAATAGTGTTTTGTAGCTGAGAATTTGCTCTATCAGATAATGTTGTGCTCTTTGAATCTGTTGTAATTTACATGAAAATAAATAGGAAGCATTACTTTTGGAGTGATCTTAGCATCCTAAGTTCCCATTCTCAGTCAGAGAAGTTGCATTACAGTAGCACAACTTATTTGTTGGGTGAAATTGAAGATGCTGCTATTTTGTAATGTTTGCTGTAATCAAGCAACAAAACTGCATACTGAAAATCACTGTTATGGTGAATAGTTAAGACAGTAATGTTATGTCCTGTACTGTTTCCTTAAAAGATGCAAGCAGAGAAGAAAATGATACATGGGTAGGGTTATACCGATGAGCTTGTGGGAGATGTACATCACACGTTTTAGCTGGCACCCAAGGGGTGAGCATACATATTTAATGATAGGAAAGAATGTGCTCTTTGTGCCTGACTGCACACCCTGTGCAGGATACCGAAGTGCTTCTTACGTAAAGAGTGATGTGGAGCTTTCTTTTGCTGGTGTAGAATTTGTCAAAAAGTCCATAGGAAGAAACTGTGGAAAGATGCCCCCTTCCCATAACACTTGAAGTTAGGAAACGAGGATGTTATGGGTCACACGTCCTTCCTTCAGGCTCCTCTGCTGTGAGTTTCTGTTTGCAGGAGGAGCAGAAAGAACAGGGATATGCAACATTCTACTGTTAGATTTTTGCTTAATTACAAAATGGATGATCTGGAATGATAAGGACACCCATTTGTTTAAGCCAAATTTCAAAGGCAAATTGGAAGAGAAACAAACTGTCTTCTCTTGCATTCAGAAAGATCTGCCTTAGACCTATATTTACTCAACCAATCGGGGAGAAATGCCATGCTGGTATAATTTTTATGACTGAAGAAATCAGCTGGAACCACCTAAATTCCCTAAGGATGGAGAATCGTTCCATTTTCTAAGGTGTTCTTTAAAGCAGTGGAGAGACATAGAGAGACTGCAGTCTGCTATCTAGATTTGTATTTCATCTCAGCTAGAGCTACTGTCTAGTTTTTTACTTCTGTTCTCTGGTGTATTCTATAAAGCCAAAGTAACTCAGGTTAATGTTCTTTTGCTGTGAGGTAACATAAGTAAAATCACCTCACCTTTTTGTGGGTTAAAAGTAGGTGCACAGACAGCTGTTCAAGTTCAACACATATTTGACAATCTATCACAGTAATGTGAGTTTCATAAGTGTTAAAGCTCTACCTCTGCTGCAGAATTAGCTGTCTGCACAGAGATTGTTTCCATCGGATTATCAAATCTAAATTGGAGCCATCACATGCTGAGGTGACTTCTGTTGTGGGCCAGAAACTTGAATTAAAAGCGTCTTCTCATTTTAATGCAAGGATTCTGTTCTCAGTCAGAGTCAAGCAGGGGACAGGCTTGACACTTTTCATTAGTTTACCTGACTTGACTTAACAGTAAAGGCAGGATTAGTACTGCAGTGCACCCATCTCATTTTTGATCTGATTATGGCACTACAGCCTTGGGTATACAAGTCAAAGTGGATGAGATAAAGTTGTTATTCGTAATTATTATCTCGTATGTAACGCACGTAATAGCAGTAGTGAATCTGTTTACTTTTAAACATGATAACTTTCGGTACATGTGGAGAGTAGAGGAATCATTATTTTGTCATATTTTAGCATGGTAAGTATGCATTATGTACTTTTTCTTGCCTCCTTCTTCCTTCAGTTTATTTCAGAAGTTTATATGAATTCTATATATAGGTTGCTTCAAAATTTCCATTATAAAAGCTCTTCTGAGCTCTTTAGAGAAATGCTGACACCATTATTATCATTCCCCCTTTGGGTTCTGGCAAGCAGAAAGCCTTAAGGTTAAAGAATTGCCTTTTCTTTGTTCCCAGAAAAGCCACTCAGCTGTAAGCTTTCACATCTCTATTCCTCTTTGTTGTTCATATTCCTTCAGAAATGTATGGCATCATGAAAAATAACACCAAAGAACACGTGAACATTCTAAAGGCTTGTCCACACTCTGAAATTATGACAAAATGGCAAAGACTGACTTTAAACTTTGATATTTTAAACTAACTTCCGACATACACAGTTTTATACTCAGGTAAATAGAATTGTTGGGAGATAACAAGGAGAGGATATTGCTGTATGACCACTCAGTATTGCCTGTTTCAGAGTTTTTCCTCTATGTTTTTAAATTCCTAACTTTTGAGTGCTTTACTTTGATCTACTCTGCACTTCAAATCAATTTTGGTACATTAAGTGGATGTCTTGGTAAAAATCACAGTATTGATAGAGGTACGCTAACTTAACATCTCCTTTTTCACTTGAGTATGATGGTAATGGTACAAATAATCTTTGTACCTACTGCCTCACAGGCAGAGATAAAGTCTGCTGTCCATTTGTATATGCTTTTTTCCATCAGCTAGGAGCTTGTTGAACTCAACATGCTAAACTTACAAAGAAGAACCCTAAATACAGTATATTTGTACCTTCAGAAGGAAAATGAACTGCCTATCAAAGGACTATTTAATCCAGTAGTGAAATTGCAAAGAAAACAATGGCAGAAAGATGAAGTCAGATTAAGATTAGAAATTAGACATTTTTTTACACGTTTTTAATCCATGTAACAGATTATTTGGTGGATGCTGCACATCTTGATGTGTATGAAACTCATACAGGTTGATTGTTTGAAAATCTTTGTGAGTTGCTCCTTCACAATATTTTTCCCGCTCTTTTCACAGGACGCTACCCCAAGTTAGTGTTTCACTTCGAGCTCAAGAGAAACATCTTGTATTTCATACTAGAGACATA
>PPHD01025392.1:0-11779 GCA_002909625.1 Bambusicola thoracicus
CACAGACATCACACACACCTGTGCCCTATTCTGCCTCTTCCCCACTGGACTCTTCTCCCCATCCTCATCTCTAAGGCAGTATCTGATATCCCTTCCCAAGTACTGCTGGGCCAGCAGGTCTGCTGGCTGTGGGCCTCAGCCAAGACTTTCCAGCACACTTTCTGCTAAAGAAGTTTCTTGGGATGGCTCAGTGCCCTGAAACTGCTTTACGAAACACAAGGTGTGGAGCGGAACCGATGCCCCTACTCTGAGTCTGCTGCTTCTACTCCGACCAGCAGAGCCAGCCCCTTCCCTTGTGTGGTTTCTGAACCCAGAGCTCATCTGTATTAACCACCCATTGCTGGAGCGATGTCTCTAGCACTGCATTGCTGCCCTCTCCTGGAGTATCAACAGCTGCCGGGCTCAGGAAAGTTATAACTAATGATGATCTCTTCTCCGAGGCCATGAAGTCCGGAATCCTTTCAAAAGATCTGCATGCCAAGGTTGGCTTTGGAAATGAAAAGCTCTGAGGCTGAGCTTTCTCCTGCCCTGGGTCATATAACCTGGATCCCAGCAAATGATTTGGAGTTTACAAGGGGTAAAGAAGGGAAGCTGAGTGCAAGGTATAGGACTGGCTCCCTGTCTGGGGAAGGATGCTTCCTAGGAGTTAAGACAAGGAGCTCCTCAATCTGTATGCTAGGTCCCCCCCTTGTAACCTCCATGTCTCTCTGTGTCTGGCACATCCAGTGTTGGAGAGAGATGTGAATAAAAGCCAATCTTTATAGCAAAGGGGATAGTTGTAGTCAGAGCAATGTGGGAAGACAAATTCGACGAGGAGAAATGCGTCCCTGTTCTTCAGTGCTGCATACGTTAGCCTGTGTGGAGTGGGTGGAGGCACTCACAGAAAGCTGTAAGGACGTTCTCCCTCAATGCTTCTGGCCTGCATTTGTGGAGGGAATCTCAAAAATGGACAATTTGTCCTCCAGTTCCAGCACAGCAGGTGTGTCATCACTCACAGCAGCAAGGCTTGGGGTCCTGGGAGGGCTGAACTCTCCATTCAGGTACTCCTCTTCACCCTCCTGAGACATGTCAGTTTCGCTGGTCATGTTGAGAGTTGCAGCAAAAGGGCGAGCCTGGGGGCTCTGCCTGGGGATCCTACAGAACTCTGTCACTTTCTGCATTGTCTTGGAGATTCCTGCCATCTTGGAAGTCTTTGGTGATGACAGCCGGTACT
This sequence comes from Bambusicola thoracicus, assembly GCA_002909625.1. Lineage (NCBI taxonomy): Eukaryota > Metazoa > Chordata > Aves > Galliformes > Phasianidae > Bambusicola > Bambusicola thoracicus. The sequence goes on from PPHD01025392.1 coordinate 1,214, forward strand.
GTTGTTGGTACCAGTAGCAAGAGGCGCTACAAAAAGACAGAGATCCAGAGTGAAAGATGGGATCTCCATGCCAGGAACCGGCACCAGAGCCATGCAGCCACCCAGCACCATCCTCAGGGCCAGGATTCCCCAGGGGCAGGATTCCCCAGGGCCATATCCAACAGCCCCCTGTAGCAGGGGCTTGGAACTAGGTAACCTTAAAGGTCCCTTCCAACCCAAACCATTCTATGGCTCTATGAGGCTCTGTAAACTGTTGCCAATGGTTATCCCCCTCCACCAGTATTTGCACCCCTGGACTAGCATGCTGTCTTCTGCTGGTGTCACAGTGATGGGCTCAGGAGCTCCTTCATCTGTTGCAAAGAAGGACGTAGAGCTGGGGGACCAACACAAACAGAATGACATCAGAATGCCTCATGCTGAGAGAAGGAGCTGAGACTTACAAGATGAAGAGCAGGTTGGCGGCTACTACTAGTGGCACGATGATAAAGAGCAGAATTGGGACCTTGCGAATGATGGCGTCAGCTGAAGAGAAAGAGAAATGGATGGATTTACCTCAAAGGGGAAAGTCCCATTGGTTCAAGACCTGGGGACAAGCCTGGTGTTAGTCTCCCCAAACACCAGGGATGGTGGGACCTACAGTACTCCAAGCAGTGAAGTTAGCAGAGCTCAAAGGGAAGTTGGGAACACCAAGGTGAAGGGAGATCTGATTTCTCAGTGCCTGGTAAGGGGGGCAGTGAGGAAGATGGGGTCTCCTTGGGGATAATGATGGAAGAGACAATAGTTTCCTGTCTCCAAAGGCACCCTTAAGGTCAGTAGAAGTTGCTGTGGCCAACGTATTTGGGCATCTGCTCTGGGGTCCCACTACACTGCCTGCCCTGCATTGAGCCACCCAGTCCCCTCCATGCCCTGCTCCAGCAGCAAATGGTTGATGTACCCTGCTTTGTCCTTTCCTCCTTCATGCAGTCTGTCATGGATCTGGCACCCAGGCCCTGGGTGATCATGCCATCCTTGCAGGGAGTGCAAAATGCCATCCCATAGATCATAGCGTAGGTTCCCATGGGGCACAGTGAACACTGCGTGTTTGTAGAAGGGCTGAACATCCCTGGTGGGCAAACAACTGAGGAGAGAACACAAAGAAAGTTCTTTCTGAGCAGCAATACCAGCTGCTTGATACAGATATACTCAACCAAGAGTAAAAAAAAAAATGATCCCTAGTGATTTATGGCTTGGAATTACCCCTTTTAGCACATTCCCCAAGCTCAGTGTGCATAGAAAGAGCAGCAAGGACCCAGAAACAGAGATTTGCATAAGAAGGAGAAGGGGCAAGCAGGGCTGAAAAGCAGAGGGAGAACCAAAGGGTGGTGGACTCTTGGCTCACTGCAACACTCGAGACATCTTTGCAGCTGCTTGGTCTGCCCGTAGCCCTCGCTGCAGTTCTTCATCTCCAGGAAGCCAATAAACACAGTGATGAAGTCAATTCTGGAGGTATCAGGCCCAGAGATGTGGAAGATTATGTGCTCCTTGAAGAACTTGGTAATGGCATGCTGGACCTGGGGAGGGGGCCAAGAGAGGAGCTGAGCCCTTGCTGCAGAGAAAACTTCCTCTAACCACCACTGCAGTTGCAGTGGTCCCAGGGCTCACCTTTTTGAGGCTCTGCTGGGCTGTTCTGCGGTAGCAATCTGTGTCCACCTCCACGCCTTGGGGTTTGCATTGTTCATCCCAATTGGGCCCAAAGAAGGACACTAGAATACAGAGAGTCAGCAGCACATCTCAGGCTGCTGCAGCTCTGGTAGGAGGCTGGCAAAGCCCTGAACACCTCTAACATTTAGCCATCACTTTCTTGCAAGAATCCCTAATTTCAGAAACTACAGAGGTTGTTTACCTGCTAGCTGTATTTGGACAACAAACTCATTTGAAGGGTTGTCTGCTGAGGGGAAGCAGGCGGTGGTCTCAGGGTGGATCTTGCAGTGCTGCTCGACCTCCACCTGCTTCAGCCTCTCCAGTAAATCCCACAGGAACATCTTGGTCCACTCATCTTTACAGAGCTTGCTATGGAAGATCAGCAAAGTCTCCAGGCCTCCAAGTATGTGGTAGCCTATAGGAAAAGGCCCTAAAAGGTGCCTGGTTCTTCCTCCTTGTCAAGAGGGAGCTCTCTCAACCAGAGAGCTGAGCTCTCTCCTCTCCCCCCATGGCTCCTCCACCCCTCCTGCCCTCATTGGGTTGCCCTCCTGCTTTTTAGCATAGGACTCACCCAACACTCTGTAGTGGAAAGTTTGGGACACAGGGAGCCCATGCTCTGTGTAGGAGATGGTGCAGGAGTAGTTGCCGCTGTCAGCTGCTTGGAAGTTCTGGAACAGGAGATGTCCTTCTTCAGTGACTGAGAGCAGCTTGGGGTCTAGTGCAGGAAATTGAGGGGTTAAGAGATCTCCAGGAGCTGTGCTGAGCTGTCCCAGTCCCTGGATGGCTGTGCCATGTTCTCCTGGACTGTCCTAGAGTTGCTCTCCTCAAACCACAGCGAAGACTCTACAAGAACTCCCAAAGCTGTTCTTTCCCTTCCTTCTCTGATGAGGTATTGAAGAGTAAGGAGGAGGAAATCAAGATTCACCAGTGCCCTCTCCTCTGATAGTGATGTCCCCGTCTATAAAAGAACCATCCAAAAGCCTGAAAATACTCCTAACAAAACCTCTCAGGACCCCCAACACCCACAGTCTCATGAGGTCCCAGCCCTTCCTTGCTCCTCATTTGCTCCACAGAACTTTGCATGGCTCTTTCCCCTCCTACCCCTCTCTTGCCTCATGGTAGCAGAGCCCATTGTGGCTGAGTGAGGACCTTACCTGGCCTGTCCCGCACCCATTGGTAGGTTGGATTGGCCACCTCCAGCTCAATTGTGCTGCAGGGCAGTGAATACAGGCTGCTGTCCATGTGGATGAAGACGTCACCTAAGCCGGAGAAAGAGAAGAAAGAGCTGGGATGTGTTTCAGGTGTTTCAGGGCACTGAGGAGAAACAGACATGAGGATGAGGAGAGAGGAGGATCTGAAGTCCTTTGAGAACCTGTGTGAGATCTGAATGGACCCAGCCCCATGGAGGACCATACTGGAGGGAGACCTGAGGATGCTTGTGGGCTTAGTGCAAATTAAATGGCGGGAGCTGGAGGAATAAGAGGCAAGAAGTGAGGCCAGAGTTGATGGAGAAGACAGAGACAGACTGGCACAGCTGTGCTGGTGCTGACTGCAAACTGGGAAGCCACATCCTCTGCCCAGGTTGTTGGAAGAGCAGGCAGAGGGAGAGACTTCTCTCATCAGAAACCTGGAGGTGGGCTGGGAGGGGTGGCTGTTTAACCCAGGAAGGAGCCCCCTGGAGGGGTCAGGGAATTCCTACAGGAAGGTTTGGAGATCTCACCCCCCTGGTACTCCCAGCTGGAGTGGGCAGGCGGGTCCTCAGGCAGGAATGCTGGCTGTCCTAGGAGCGAATAGAAGGGCAGTGCTCAGTGCAGAGGGTTCTCCTCTCCAAAGAGTCAGAGCAGAATAAATCCACCTCCGTGCTATCCATTTACCTGAGCAGCTCCAAAGGACCAAGGTCAGGATCCCCACAGTCCCCAACAGCCCAGGTGCCCCAAGGCCTGCACAGAAGCATGGAGCACAGAGCATCCTGTCTGGCTGTGCAGTGCAGGGCATCCAGTTACCATGGCAACGAGGAATCCACTGCATCCTCCATCACCTTAGTGATGATTCAGAAGCACGGCAGTGAGAGGTCTCCTGCCTGATGCCAGGTCTCCTGCCCACCTTGGTGGTATTCTTTGTGCTTGGTCTCTGTGAGGAACATGGACCTTCTTGGGATCATCAGTGGGCAGGGGGGATCTGTGGAAGTACAACTGGAAACATCCTCGAAGAAGGGCTGTGGGTCTGCAGGGATGTGGCCAAGAGTGATGATCAGAGGGAAGAAGGAGGAGGTAGAAGACGAGAGTGCTATGCAGAGCTTTTTGTTTGGTGGAAATCCTATAAGAACAAGAGGCAAGTATGTCCCAGAGAGCCTAGATGAGAGTTTGTGCTATATCTCAAGGCAATCTCTTGGTTCAGAACTGAATGTCGTTAAAGGGGTGTGTTTCCTTAATGTTCCTGTTTATTTTGGATATGAGATTTAATTTCCTATGATTGTACTCTGAGAACTAAAACGAGCTGTTAAACAATACGGACAGGTGGAGAGTGGGGAAAAGTAGGGCTGAAATCTCTTGTATTTCACTTCTACCAGGGTTTCTGGGGGTGGGAGAGAAATGATTCTGAGGAGAAATGCGTTCAGTGATCCCAGTGATGTGTGAAAGAAATTATACTCGAGAAAACAGCAAGAGTTAAAAATAAGAGAAATCAGAAACCACCCCCCTTCAACTGTGGCACAATGGAAGTTTGGAGCACTGAGCACTCATCAATTTAAAGGCAGCAGACAGCACTGATAATTATTCTCGGGGAAAACCATGACAAGCAAAGGCAGCCCTTCCTTCCCATCCTCCCTGAATGATGAAATCATGAGAAAATCCTCATCCTCCCCTCCCTGTGGTTTGAGGGGTTGGGGCCAAAGCAGAGCCAAAGGGAAGGGCAGGGCTGAGTGATGGAAGCTGCTCACTTCCAGGCTGTGCTGATGGAGGAATCTGCACCCTGGTGAATAATGAGATGAATGGCTCCTCAGTGGTTCTATAAAAATACAAATTAAGAACAATTGAAATCCCCCTACGCCCCAGTTTCTCTGTTTCTCTGACAGTTTTAGCAGAAATAAACAAAGCCTGGCATGGGATCACTTGGGATAGAACCACGTACATGTGCAAGCAGTGGGATGAAATGAGGGAAGCTGCTTCTCAGTGCATAGTGCTCCCTCCCGGCTGGGCTGGGTTGAGGCACGGCACTTCTCTCCCCCATCACTTCTCTCCCCCGTCACATCTCCTTGGGAAACACATGAGAGCCCTCCACTGTGTCACTCTGGAGTGACACTTGTATTCTGAAGCTGTTACATAGAGGGCAAGCAGCCAAGCCAGACTCAGAACTGCTCTATGGATCTCATTTCCTGAGGAAACCAGGCTGAAAGTACGTATGATCTGAGGCAGGTGTGACATTTCTGAAATGATCCTATTATTCTTTGCATTCCTCACTCACTGCGGGGTCTGTTTGTGAGTTCTCGGGACATATGCTCAGCAATCACAGCAGCATCAGGAGATGGGACACCTTCCTTACATAGCAAAGTGCTCCACTTCCTCACAGAAATGCAAAATCCAGGCTCACGGGTCAGCCATAAAAAATGCTATGAATGCTGACTCTCACTGTCCTGTGGCACTTGTTATTCATTTACTGATCTGGTGGAGAGCGCAACAACCGCATCCACGGGCCCTTGGAAGACCATTCCCTGCACCGTTCTGACTTAGAATTAACCACTGCTCCCTCCAAAATAAAAGTTGAGCCTGAGGACTTTCTGCATCCTTGCATGGCTGGAAGAAAAGGAGCTGAGATTTGAGGGTATTTTGTATCAAGGAGGTTTCCATTCACCCTTGGTTTATATGGACTTCAGCAGTGGCCAGGGTTGGAGGAGCATCCTATCATGCTCCATCCTTTCCTCTGTCCCTCTCTGAGCCTTGCTGGCAGGTGTCAGGACCTCACAGTCTGTATGTGCCCACATCGGTCCCCTGCAATTAGCTTTGCTTGGCTTGGGAGGCCTGGATTACCAAAAACTGAGATAAAGCTGAATAATCATAGAATCACGAAGGTTGGAAAAGACACCAACCACATTCTTCAGTGCCACCATGAACGCCTCCAGGGATGGTGACTCCCCCACCTCCCTGGGCAGCCTGTGCTGATGCATCACCACTCTTCTGGAGGAGTTTTTTCTCATACCCAACCTGACTGAGGTTGGGAACATCTAAGTCTTAGATCCACAAAGAGAGAGAGGTGCTTGGCTTTAACTCTGGGTGAAGATTTGACTGAAGTCGCTATCTGTGGCACTTCATGAGAAGAAGCCTTGGTTCCTTGGGGACTCCCAAGATTTTTATGATGCAGTTTGGCTTCTGATGTGCTGTTTAGCACAAAGGGAATGTGCATCTTTCTGTTGCCACTGAGGATCTATGGAAGCCAGAGCTGGATCTCTTGTGCTGCCTCCTAAAGAGATGCTTTGGGGTCCCAGAGCATCACCTCCCCATGCCACCATTACCTCCCCATGACACCATCACTTGGCCATGGCACCGTAGATGCTCACTTGATGCCTTGATTTCAGACCAGAACTCACGTTTTGGTGAGTCTCCCACTCCAGGAATGCTGTCTTCTAAAGGCAGTGACACTGATTATTGTAGCCAATTAGTTGTGTTAGCAATGCAGGGTCACATCCATCTCCCCGTGAAGCTTCTGAAATGCAGCAGTGCACACCTCCCCAGAGGAGAGCTCCGCAGCTGTGATGAGAGAAGGGAGCTCTGCACTTCAGATCCTATCTGGAGTCAGTTGAAAATGGCTCATTAGGAAGGAATTATGCCCCCACCTCTCCCTGTGATTAATAGTGTTTGTGGTGATAAATATTCAACGTGGGCACCAAAGCAACACGGCCGGCATTTATCTCTTGACTTGTTTTCTTCTGTGAAGGGTCAAGGGTTGATAATCAAGGTAGGAGCTGCTCTGATGCTACCTCTGAATTAACCCCAGTGGTGCCAGTCTGTTCTCTGGGACTTGCAGAAGGGTTTTGGTGCTCGGCAGGTCGGAGCCCAGCCCTCCTCTGGGCTCTTCTTAATTTGTGAGCAATGCAAAGGGAGGAATGGCCCAAGCATAATGGCAGGGGAAAAAGCAGAAAGGGCAGGGTGGAAAGCAGGCTGGGAGATGGAGGGAAGCTCAGCTGCTGTGTGTGTGGAGCTGATGATATCTGGGGGAGCAGAGAGATGGGGTGGGCAGCAGGCTCAGCATCTCCTGATGGGAAGGATAATGGTTTCTCTCTGCCACATAGCACAGGGTCATAAAGGAAAGCAGAATGTAGTGTTGGCTTCTGCTAGAGGGAGGTGATATAGCAGGAAGAGAACAGCAGAGGGTAGCAAATACCTGGCTTCAGCTCCTGGCTTTGTCTCCTGGCCTCATGAGGCTGGGGTGAGCCATAGGCACGCTGGGTGGAGAAGCTTGGCACAAGTTTTGTTTAAAAAATATGACAGGGAGCAAAGCGTTTCGATAAGGCGGTCATATTCTTATCACAAAGCCTGGTTGTAAAAGACATTTCCTTTGGAAACTTCCTGCTGAGATATGCAGGGTGACCCCATCACCACTAGGGAGAAGGAGAGGCAGAATGAGCTGCTTTGATTATAATCAGAATGGAAGGCTCCGACCAAATGAAAAGAATCTTCTCTGTGTGGGGATTTCGCTTGCCAGGAGCAGAAGCATCCCTGCACCTCAGCTGCTCTTTGGGTAGATTCCTTCTTGCTTTTCAGCTCTGAGCTTTGCCCAGCTCTGCCTTGGCATCGTGTCACAGTCATTAGGTCGGAGATCTCCAAATCCCAGCCCTGGGTGTCCTCCAAAGGCCACCTCTGCTCTCAGTGGTTCAGAAGGACAGCAGGCTCTGCTTTGTGCTCCTACATACCAAGCCAAGTGCAAATCAAAAGCACAGACATCCTTTTGGAAGCAATTCCCCATGCCTGGATCCTGCTCACACTCCTGAAAACCAGCATAGAGACATCACCTCAGCATGCTGGGATCTTCTGCTCCAGGTGTCATTAGCACCCAGGGCTAATTAGCTGGGCAAACCATTTCCTTCCTTGCCTGCAGATGCTGATGATGTCTTATTCTCCATACCAAACTCAGTGCTTTGATTTGCCCTTATAGTAACTTGGAGGCTGCCCCAGCTGCTGTTCACTGTCATCACATCAAATGGGATCTTTTATCTTCATGAGAGAGCTGGGCTGAGAGGGCCATGTGTGCCGGGCCATTCCCAGGCTCTGGCTTGGAGGTGGAGGATGACGTTTATGTGATGGAGAAGGGTACACAGCCAGGGCTGCTAGGAGGGGACATGTCCACAGCATCTGGCATGTTGAGCTGAAGGAGAAGGAAAGAAGGAACTGATAGGAAAGCAGTTGGGAGCGGCTTGGGCTGACAGCATCCTACTGGCCCCATTTAGACCAGAGGTTTACCTCTCTGCCCTCCTTGCACAGGACCCCACAAGCCACCTATATACCCCTCTTGTCACAGGCACTCCTCCTGCCTGGCTGGAAAAGGGGCAGCTTGAAACACCCATCAGTGCAGGAAAACAACAGCACGCAGGTGATCTTCAGACCTGATTTGTCTGAAGATTTGTCTGTCCTATTGATTTCCACACTGCATTTTACACCCCTCTGTTCTGAATAGAAGGACCAATTCATAGGGTGGCAGTGCTAGGACTGGGACCAGATCCCCAGGATTATTTTCTCTGCAGTTTTGATTCTGAATACGATCCAATACTGCAGAGCTTTCAGTTCTATTTTAGAGAAGGATACATCTCTTTTTCTCCCTCGAACAAAGGAAGAGGTTTTCCCCTTAGTTTTATATTTCTGAGTCATTCCACATCACAGCAAATTTCTGGCAAAGTCGCAGTTATGGCTAAATGGTCACTTTAAATTTAAGCCTCTTTTCCAACAGTTTTATACCTTTATAAAGAAAACAACTGCTTTTCTGGGATGAAGATTTCACTTGGCCTCACCCTGAAGTCCAACTATTCTAGAACACAGAGAGAAAATCAGCCTGAAGCCCTGGACATAATTGGTGGCACTTTGCCCTTTCCAGCTGATTTTCCCCACGGTGAGGGCTGAAGAAACGATACTACCTCTAATCTGAGTTGTAAGCAGGGATAATTTGGCCTCCCTGAAAACAAGAGCAAACAAAACCATGGGAGCTGGCAGGCAGAGCGGGCCATTGGATCTGCAGCTTGTTGCTCAGGGCTGGAAAGCCTGGTTCTGTGTTTCTGCTTGAGAAGAGCTGGATGAGTCCATGCAAGCCCCTTCCCTGCATGTCCACCCCTCCTCTATATGATGGGGATAAGGACAGTGACCTCTTCCAAAGCCACACACCAGATGTTATCCTGGACAGCAGTACACCCTGTAGTAACCCCCAGGGAGCATGGGAACAGGGAGACTCTGACCCCAGGGTAGTGTGGGAGTACTGCGACCTCTGCCCATCCCAGCAGCACTGCAGTGATGCTTTCTTCCCTTCTGTTGCTCTTCATGAAGCAAAGTTGGCAGTGAAAGCAAAGGGCACCTTCTCCTCTGCTGCTTGCTGCAGACACATCAGTCAAGAGCTCAGCTCTCTCTGGGCACTGAGGCTCTCCTTCCACAAAGCTTTTTCCACATCTGGTGCTGCCCAACCACTGCCAGCCTTCATGCTGCCCACCTCAGGATGGATGCTTTAATCCTTGAGCTGTTCTGAGAAAAGCTTTGGATTATTTTCCAGCTCCCAACAGGCATCTTGCCCCAGGAGCTCTGGCTCTCCTTTGCTCTCTTTCTCTTTTGTTATCCATCCCTCTGATAACACCCGAAGTGCCAGAGAAAGGATAATGCCAAACTGCTTTGCTTGTCATCCTCAGACACCTGTTGTTGGAGTTGGTTGCAGTCAATGGCAGCATGATGGCTGCAGAACCCACTGCAATGCAGGGGCTGAGCATCCCTCTTCCCTGCACACAACCCTGGGAAAACCAATCAGGCAGGGCCACTGCAGCTCCTGTGGAAGGGAGGCAGCACACAGCCATGGGGAAAACGGGTCTAATAATTTCCTTAGTGATACCCACAGTTCTACAAGAAAATGTAGTGAAAGGAAGAGGTGTGGAGGCAGGAGAGATCTGTCTCAGCTGGTGCATGATTGCTCCCTGGAGGGAGTTCACTCAGACCTCATTCAATGCAATTCTGAGCATCCCCAAATGATGGAGCTTCCACCTCACCTGCACTCAGAAGACCAAATTCACAGGCAGATACCTCTTAGCACTCAGCCTGAGCCTCTGTTTTCACCCCCCACCTCTTTCACTGTAAATCTTTCCTTCCATGGCACCAATATCGTTCAATATTTGTGGGTTGCAATTGTCTCCCTGAAGCAGTCATCCCAAAGCCAGCCGGGTCAGCCTTTCCTCAGCATCCTCCACCTCCCCCCAAGCCTTTCCCTGCTCTAAACGAATATGTGGATGGTTTTAAAGCTATGCCAAGTGTCACCTTTAAAGGTAGAAATAGATGGAGGAGCTGTCTGCTCCTGGGAAGGGTTTGAATTTAGGGAGAGAAATAGCATTTGTTGGAAAAACAGGGAGGTATAAAGCTGAAGAAGGGAGAGGTGGGCATCAGTCCCAGCAGGCATCTGACCCCTGTGTGAGAGCCATGGCATTTCTCTGCGATTGATTGGCTTTGAGCTTGCGGTAGAAGCGCCGCTAATTCTCCTTCCTGTTTCATTATCGACTGAAGGGATGTTTATTACTGATCCCCAGGAAAGCATAAAGCACAAGGTGAGTAACACTGCTGTTCAGAAAAGCCAGATGGGGTTGTTCAGCGAGCCAAGGCAAAGCAAAGAAGAAAAACAAGCCAAGGCACTCAATCTCATGCATTTCAGTTTCAA
>PPHD01025393.1:0-11779 GCA_002909625.1 Bambusicola thoracicus
CCTGCCCGGCAGGGGGGTTGGAGATTCATGATCCTTGAGGTCCCTTCCAACCCAGGCCATTCTGTGATTCTGTGATTCTGTGATATACTGTGTAACTGTGAGTGATAACCATTATCTTATTCTGGGCCTGTGTCTATCTGTATTTGCTAGTGTCTCAAGCAGTGGGAAATCAGTTCCTGACTGCAGCACCTGAGGGCAAAACCAAAGATAAATGCATGACACAGTGAAGAGTGTTTAGGTTCAGAAGTAATAAGTCCATATGAGATGAGAAACTTGTTTAGGTGCAGTAACTGGATGTAGGGAGAGCGGCTTGCATTTGCCTGCACCTCTTGTATGACATGTGTATGAAGCAGGACTTGGAGTCGAGGTGCAAGAGCACAGGGAGCAGGAGAGGGCTGGCTCTCAAGTTATTAACACCGCTGGTATTCCAGTAGCTGCAAGAGGGCCACTTTTAATTTATTTACTTTTAAATAAAGATGGTTCTTTAACTTCCTGCACATGGCTCAAAGCACACACGAGGACCTCTTGGCTGTATTTTACAGAATTCACAGGCGAGGTTACAGGAAAGCCAGAACAGAAGAGAGAGAAAGATGCACACGCCCCCGACTCGAAGAAGGCTGCCTCGGATACCGCCGTCGCGCCGGGTTGAGTACCGAACACAGCTGCGCCCTGCAGGGTTCCGCTCCCTCCCCTCCCGCTGTCGGCGGCCCGAAGGAAATGGGGCGGCTCCGGGTCAGGGCGGGCTGCAGGGGGCACCCGAGCGCCAAGAGCCTCGCAGTTAGAGCCGGGGCTCACCCCGCGTCCGGGACCGAAACACTTCACTGCGGCCCTCTGGCATCGCTGCCATGGTACCAGGGAACCCCGGCACTGGACAAACTACACCGCTGCGGCAGGGAGAAGGAAATTTACAGACCCAGGGCGCTTGGTTCAGTTTGTTAGAGGCTCCGCTCCACCACAACAGCAACAACACATTGGCCCAACCGATTTCTTACTTAAATAATTTCCAGGAGCAGGAGAAAATGCAGAATTGTGCAGCACTATCAGGCACACAAGGTACATCTCCAGCTCTAAACTCAGAGCATTCCCAATTCAGGTGGCTTAACTGAGCTCTGAAGATAATCAATAATAGATTATTTGCCGCTGCTGAACTGTAATTGTCATTATTTGCTGAGTTTCCTTTTTCCTTACAAAAGTAAGTGCACACGGCTCTACACACAGTTATTCTTCAGTCTGTCTTTCTATGCTTGACTTTCCACCCTCCCTCCTAACCACCATACCTGCCATCAGGGGAATACCTAACACATCTGTTGTCTTTCTGATTTCTCTGCATATAATTGGCTCTAAGCATATATTCCTTTGAAGAATCTATCTGTCCAGCAGATGTGCACTGTGATTACCTTGCTGAGTGCTATGTCTGTCCATTATTTACAAGCTTCTATCATGCCCCAGCAGCAGGAATACCATACATAGGATTAAAGAAAGCAACAAAGCAAGAATGAATGCCAGGTTTCCCTGGCAGCACAGTTTATGTGCCTTTCTAATATGTTGCCTTTTCTGTCTCACAGAACAGTGACAGCTCCCTGTTAAAGAGGAAAATAAATTACACCTTAATTAAGCACTATTTTTCTGCTTTTCTTGTGTCCCTAGTAAGGGAACGCTGTGTCATTCTAACTGCATCCCTTTAGAGAAAAATGCACGCATCTTTATTTAGACCCTTAGAAACTTGGAAATGCTCCATAGGGAAAACAAGTCTCTAACACTTCTGCAGCCACACTTCTATCCATAATGTTGCATGGTCATTTTTTCATTGGCTCCAGGTAGGGTAAAAACCCCATACACCTTTTTTTTCTAATTTTTGTCTTGTATTCACTTCTCCTCATACATTCTTATGCAGCTCTAGCCACAGCTTTTAGGATTATCCAGAAGCTTTTTATCTGAGGCGACAGCTTGCTATAGGAATAGCAACTGAACGTCAAAGCTCAAGTTCTTTTTTCAGCTCAGCTGCTAATGCATACATTTATTTTTTCTTCCCCCACCTTTAATTCCCAACTACTTCTCCAGGAGGAAAGTTACTCTGATTGGAGATGCTGCTTTGTGCTGACTGCGAGAGTGTGGATAACCCGCTTCATGGAACAAGGAAAGGGAACAGATATCCAGTTCCGGTCTAACTCTGAATTATTGTGTGGCTTACTACAATTACCTGGACTTTCAGATGTCTTAGATAATTCCATGAGAAAAAGCAATTTGGATTTTGTGGCTAACCATATCCTGCACAGTGCACCTCTTACCAGTAGGTCTCGTGCATTTAGATGGTGGTTTGGACTGAGAACTGTCTGCATAATGAGTAATGAAATTAGTCAATCTTGACTGGTCCCTCTACACATCACTGTATGAAAAAGAAAACATTAAGTCTGGACTGCTAAAAGGTTGAAATGCTTTGACTACATCACAGTAACAACAATTAACAAGGCTAAATGTCCCCTCTCATAGCCTATTCCCAGCTTTCCCTATACTGCTGTAGTAAGCAAAGCAGACTGTTTGTTTTTCTAGCACAAGCTGACCTACTGTGCAGTCAGTATCTAAAACACATTGTCTGAGAAGAGGGAGTTCACATCATTGAATTATGCAATTATATGAGTGCACCCGAGCGTTTTGCAATGCAGAGTGCATCCAGTCCTGCTGAATAGTTGTGACTTCCAAATACATTGGAATCGGCACATCTTGAAATGTGAATTCTTTGCAGATGGCTATATCTGCTATAGGCAAAACTCCACTATGATATTCTAAACAGTTCCCCTATTGTGTAGCTCTGGGGCATGTGAGACAGGGAAAGATGTGAGCAGAAAGACATTTGCAGATCCAGTTCTGTTGTTTTTCAGATGGGTCAGGGCTGATAAGTGGAGCTGGGAATACTTCTGTAGCAACCTTTCTGCCTGTCAAACTTCCCATTTGAAGGGTATAAGAGGGGTCAGGATGTAGAAGAAATACAGAGAGTAGCAATTTGCTAGCTATTATTTTGAAGACATGTAGGAAAGCCAACAAGTGCTGAAACTCTATAGATGTATAGCTTTGTAACAGAACTATAGATGGAAAAGGACCATATGGGTTCTTTCATAGCTTGAACACCTACATAAAATTACTAGCAAGTGTAATATCCTGATTATCCTTACGGATTCTGGGAAGCATGGGTATAGATCAAATCTATCCTTTTCATCCTTGTAATTTTAAATCTTACGTGCTCTATACAGCTTTAAATGTAGGTATCAGAGAGAGGAAACATTATCTTCCCTGCTTCATGGGGAAGCTAACAGATTAGATGATTTGCCCAGAGCTATACTTTCTGAAAGATCTAAGAACTGAACTAGACTGCCCCAGTCTCAGTGTCTCAACCATAGGTCATCATTCCCTTTGAAATGGTTTCTGAAATCATTATTATACTGATGGGAAGCCAAAGTACTGGAAACACATTCTCCCAGTGAACCACAGGCTACAGTTAGGGGTTCTTCCCTCGCACTGCCTAAAAAGTTTCACAATATTGCCCTTAGTTCTCATGGCACTAGAAACATATTCTGGCTTGAAGAACAGATAGATCTATCAAGATAAATCTTGCTTTTGAAAGTAGTTTTCAATTTTTATTGAACAGGACTTTCCCATGGGAAAGAAACACAATGTGCTGCTTCATGCCAACATTCTATTTCCCTATAACTACAAGTTTATTAATAGGGGAGAGGGGAGCTCATTCAAGCAAAAAATTAACAGAAATTGCATCAAATGGTGGAAACACGAGCACCTGAGGTGTCAGATACCATGCTAATCCATTGGTTCTTTAGTTTGGGTAGCTGACCTATTTCCTTTCTTGTGCTCTGTTCTGCCAATTTCCCCTCCCAGCTAAGTGTTATGATTTGAGCTACTCCAGTTTTGTTGGTAAATTATATAGGATGAGGACTGCAAACCTGTTGCATTAATGTAATACAAATGACCAGAAACTGCAAAAGCTGTCAACTCAGAATCTCCTGTGGAGTGTTTGGAAATATATTGGCCATAAAAAGAATTGAAATTAAAAGCAAGGAAGGAAGGAGGACTGGCATGCAGATGGCTTTTGTAGGCCTGGTCACTCTACTGCAGTCAGACAAAAAATTCCTCTCTGCTTTTCTAGATAACTTTGCAAAGAGGATGTGTTAGTATTATTTCCTGACACTGGGGGGCCACTATCAGTGCTGTGACACTGGGAGGCTGCTATTAGTGATGAGAGAAAGCATTCCAGAGAGGAAAGGGTCGTGTAAACTAGTTGTCATTCCCAAGTACACACAGATCTAACTTGGTGAATAACTCCATGATAATCAACCTAAGACTAAGACTGTAACTTGATTGTCTCTTTCTTTCTGATGACTGTATCCAAGCCATTGTAGGATCTATCAAGTGAGAGATGCAGAAGAGCTTTTTTTTCCTTAATTTTCTTAATTCTTTTCTGTGTTTTTTATTTTTTGTTGTTGTTTCTTACAAATTTACAAATTTTTGCCTTCAAAGAGATTTACTTCTCCCATTACTATGGTCAGAAAATACAGTGACATCAATTTTAGGACATGCAGTTAGAATTCCCGCCTTTCCAGGCAAACAGGTCATTTAGTCTCACAGCTCTGAACTTAAACATAAATTAACTAAAGTCAAGTGGACTTTACCCTCTGCTTTAAATTAGACCTACACAGCTACTTACACACTGAAAAGATCAATGCAATAAGAAAGAATTAAGTGTTAGCTTTTTCAACTTGCTCTTTTGTCTTAATGAAAATAACCAACAGTTTGTGGTGCAGAGGGATCATACCAGTGTCAAAAGCTGGGCTTCTGCTGCCCTTCTTCCTGTAATGGAGAGACTACCCAGAGTGGTGAAATCATAGACTCATAGAATCAATAAGGTTGGAAAATCCTCAAGCTCTCATTTATCAAAACACTTTACCCTGGACTGATACGCATTTGGTACCTTAAATTACCAAAGAGTAAAGTAAAGAACCTTAAAGTGTGCTTAGGCAAAGTCTGTGCAGTAGCAATTAAAATCGAGTACTAACATGACTTCAGAGTAAATGCTTCTGTCATATGACTGCTATGGCACTTAAATATGGACTTAAAATCAATGCTACGCCTTTGTAACATCTTGAAGAAAAACACTTTCCTGCACTGGGATCTCTGACCCTGTTGTGAACCAGTGTTGGGGCCTCCTCAGGAGGTATTCCCCATCAGAAAACAATGGGGATTTTTTCCCGGTGAACTGCAGAAGCAGGCAGTAGCTGATTATTACTCAGTTGAATTAATTCTTTGGTTCTGCAGCAATAACAAAGGCAAATAAACTTGTGAGCCGCTGAATCAGGAAAAACTAGGCTTGAAAATGAGAGAAAGTGGCAGCGGTTTATTTTGATCCTTCCTGTAAATTCATCTGCCATGAATGCAAACAGTTTCCTATTTGATGCTCTGAGGTGAGAGCCAGAATCTTCAAGAATTTGGCTCAGTTCCTGCTAACATTTACGTTCTGCTTATCTTGATTCTGGGGAAAGCCTTTTCCAGAGACATTGTTACTGTGTAAGCTGATGAGTGTGATGCAGACTGAGGAAGAAGAGTTAGCAGAAAACTGAGAGACAGAATTCAAATGCTGACAAGAACTATCCGTGACCTTTCTCTCTCTAGAAGTTATTAGCAAGATCAGAGTTTGCATTTGTGCAGAACTGGGACAGCTGAGCTCTACCACTAGCATTACTGACAGAAATGGGGTAGTGAGACGTGCTGTGCTTTCTAGTACTTTCTGTCAGAAGAAATTTTTTTTTGCCAGCTACCCCTGGTATCTGCATAAACTGCATCTGCAGGCTATACTCTTCTCTGCTGGGAAGCAGACAGAAGAACAGGACTGCAGCAGTGAGATTGCAGTGGAACTGCAGTGTGCCCGCACCACGCAGAGCAAAGCTGCCGCATGTGGTTGGGGAGTAAAAGCTTGACCACTGCAAAATGAAGTCTGTTCAGAGCTGGATTTTTCAGTCCCTTTGTTATGTATGTGCCCTGATTCAGCTAGACATAGAAGTGTACCTCCAAGCCCGACTTCATCAGGACAACTTACCATTAAAGGTTTTGGCTGAGTCAGAGCCAATAACAGGAGCTACCATCTAACACTGTACCTTTCAGTTTTACAGCCTAGGATTTCAGATTGTCTAGACCTTACTCACTCTGCCTTTCTAAAACCTTTCATAAACTGGACCAAGACTATAGAGTACTTAAAAGCCATGAGTATAACTGATTAACGTTGCTCATGTCTATTGCAGGAAGAAGATGCGTGAGACACTGAGGTTAGTAAAAGTATTGGCACAAGTCTAATGTGATTTTAAGAATGCATTTTTTCACTTCTCACAAACACCCATTTGACCAAAACTGTTCATTATACCTAAGCATTCCATCATGTGAAGAATCCTTACAAATGTTTAGTGTCTACACCCTAATGGGAATGGAGTATCATTCCATGAATATGAACAGCACCTTGCTGGCTTCTTTTCATGCTACCATAGTCAAGACAACAAATAATTTGCAACTCCCAAGGGCTCACAAATTAAGACATAAAACTCCTTCACATCAAGCATTTGGCCTATAAATCAACATAGAATAAAGCAAGAAGTTGTTTTCATTCTAGTTTAGATGCCAGTTTCCTCATTCTGCTTTTATCTTCATTTTAGTCTGACCCATCCCCACTCTCTAGGCTCACTTTCTTTCTTTCTTCCTTTCTTTTAATGCAGTGGTCCAATGGATGCTTTTTCAGGGTTTCTATGTGACCTTCAATATTTTCCTCTTACACTCAAATCTCAGTCCATCATCTACCTTGAGACCTGACCCAGTTGTATACAGCATGGTGCACAGAACCCTTGCTCCCCAGTGACAATCACTGACTTGAATAGAGCCCCATACACAGATTATATTGCAGCACTGGGTTTCTGGCTACTAGTCTGCTGTGCAGAAGGAAGGGAAAGGGTTATGTTTTTTAGTTAGTTTTGAAAAATAGGGTGCCAGTGTGAGACAGAATTAAATTGAGAAAGAAAATAATGTAGGACACAACACTTTCTATAGATCTCTTTGTCTTTTCTCTTCAAAATTCCACTTGGTCTTTAACATACATTACAGCTATTATACTGTGATATATAATTATCATTAAGAATATTCAAGTAATATCATAAAATCTGCTACAGCAGAAACTAGGACTCTCCCTGTAAATATTTTTCTCTACTAAACAACTTAACATTACAATAATCCTTGTGAACAAAGAAAAAATGCCGGACCCTAATCAGCACGCAGCGGGGGTAGGTCATGAACACATTTATCTTCCTTCTCAAAAGCCTCCCCTGGATAAAGGAAATGCCCTAATACTCAAGGCATCTTGGACACCAGATGGCTGATTATTAGACATTTTATGAAGAAGTAAAGAAGAACAGCTTGACTTTGCATGGTACTGTAGGGACAGTGAAAAGGAAGGCAGAACGAGAACTTCATCCAAAACTCGATGACAGGGAAGACACTGATTTCAAAGGGCTTTGAATAGGAAGGAACGAAAGATCTGTGTTTACTTTTCTTTCTGCAGATTAATTCTCAATTTATCAAGAGCTAGAGATTGAGACTATCTGCAGGTTTTTCATAGACATGACCTCTGAGAGCCTGACTCAGTGAGCAGGAGCATGTGGTAAGGCCAGGAGTAATACTAGTATATGCAGACAGTGCTTGCAGAATTCTACCTCTTATGAAAGAATTCTATAGGCAATACCAACTGGATGCATTTCGACTCATCCTCTTCTAATTTAAGTTGACCCAATCTGTTTTACACTGGCTGAACTAACTGATGCTGCACTTTCACCTACATAGACAGCACTACAGGATACAGCAAGTAAAACATCCTCTAATCATAGATATTTACCAGAATATTTGTATGTGTATATATATAATTAATGCTAGAAGGGTTATTTTTTCCTACCTGGACTTTCAGAAACTAGCTCCTTCCATGTCTATGTACTATACAGTTCTAGCAACTCGTCTAAAGCAGAGATGTTAATCTGTTCAGGCTCTTCCCAAGGATTTCTACTTAAGAGCTACAAGACACATGCACAAGAATACTTAGGGCAAAGAAACTTCATGGGTGTTTTACAAGTGGAAGATGGCAGTAGTTCCTCCAAGGTCACATCGCGCGCAATGGAAGAACACGGCTGCCTCAGATGTGCAGATGAATCTTGAGAAGAATGTGGATGTTGGAGCCAGTGGTCTCTGTGGTACTGCTCCTCCCATGGAAAGGGATGTGGATTATCCAGCCAGCCTTGCTGATCCTAGTACAGCCTTCTTGTTAGGTATGTGATGAGAGACATAATGAATTGTTTGAGCAATGTATGTGGTCACCCCACTTCTGGGGCATTGCACATGCAGATGTGGAAGCAGGGTTGCAGAACTGGAGCAAGGCCTCCCACAGAACAGTGCAAGAATTGATGGTAAAATCTCTCCACAAAGAACAAGCTGCATCAGGAAGGAACTGTGATTTTTTGTGTTTGTTTTTTTTATCTTTTGCCATTAAAGCTGGCACAGAGTTTTGCTGGCAGGAGTATGGCATACAGAAGTGTGAGGAGTTTTTATTCATTATGCTAATCAGCATAACTAGATTGCCGAAATACTGAAATGCAGTACAGGCCTTACTTAGCGTGTGCACAAACAGAACCTGGACTCACTCACTTCTATAGCCATGTGCTATCAAACAAATCTACAAGCACAGAGTGTAATGTAAATAGATGATTAATCTGTGAAACTTCTTTTGCTTAATTTAAAATAAGAAAAATAAAGGGCTTGGGGAATGAAGTCACGTGGAGTAACAACTCTGAAAAAAATCATGGGCTTTGGAACATTTTCACAAAGGTTTAAGAGGGGTTGTTGTGATGCAGCTCTGTAATATGCTAATGACAGAGGTATTGGCAAAAACAATTAAAACCTTTAGCTGTGGTTGCAACTCAGGGCTGTAATCTCCTTATGCAATATACTTGACAAAGCCTTATAGAACATGAGCCTGTTTTTTGCACCACAGTATATTCCTCCTGCCTTGCCATATTATGGGTTGTTTGTTGGGCTTTCTTTCTTTCTTATTTTTATTTTTATTCTCATAATATTTAACCAAATAAGCTTGTTGTTATGCCACAGATAAAACAAACATAGGGAAGCTCTCCTTGCAGGGACGGGTATGCCTGTCCCAGGGGAAGAGCAGCAGCTTACCAGCTCCAGGGTTTTGCGAGGTAAAGCTGTTTAATCATTTTTTACTATCCATGTATTGTTTTGTTAACCAAATATTTGTCTTTTTGCCTCACACGCATATATAATGCCAATACATAAATTGCATAAGCGGGTTATGGCAGCACGTGTCAATCTTTGGTGTGTTTATCCATGGAGAGACAGAAGCCTCTGTCTCTAGAGGCGACTGTTTCCTCTCCTTGTTAGGCCTATTAATATCTTTCACCAACAAAGTTTGTCAGTTTTCACTGCTGGCAAGTGCACTGCTATAACAAATGCTGCAGACAGGCAAGCCTCCAAGTGGGGCGGGGGCTAAATCCTCCCTGCTATCATTAGTTAGTATTTACATCATGGAAGAGCCTAGAGGCTTCTAGCTGTGATTCAGACATTGCTGTGAAAGGAGACAGTAAAAGACACTTCCTGCCCCAAGCAGTTTATAGTCTAAACAGAAGAGCCTGGTGATAAATAGCAGAGAAAAGGCAGTACTTTTGCAACACGGAAAAGCCTGCAAAATACATGAGATGTTTCTAAAAGTAAATATTGTCTTTGTATTTGTTTTATGGACTACTAACATTTGTAATTTCAGGCCTTCTCAGTCCTTAAAGCTAGACAGTTTTTACTTCTAACAGCTACAGTTCTTGCTTACTCACATGACTCCAGGAGGCAAGGTCTTTTCAGATGAACACATCAACTTGATGATCTTCCTTCCAGTCCTATGTCAAAGTTCCCTGCTGCTGACCTGTACAGAGAAAACAATGACTGCAGCTACACAGCTAGATTCCCATGTTCTCCATTTGTGGAGCAAGAATTGTTTCTCTTATCTTGCCCAAGTACAGTAGTTTTCTCCCACCAATGCAGTTGATTTTTAAGAATAGCAGTAATGTTTAATTTTCACATCCTCCATTATTCTCAGTGTACATTTCAGTTTCCCATATCTTTTTATTTCCTGTATCCATGGTCCTGTTGGTAAATACGGCCGTCAAACCTGTGGATTCACTGTTCCATCCCTCACTTTTGACCTTGCCATTTTAAGTGGCAGAAGACTGCTATAAATTTCCTGGTTTCTCTGATGACCAGTGATATAAAAGAAGAAAAAAAAGATGTAGAAAGAAAGAAGTGGGTGTTTTGCTTGATCCAACTTGGCCCTTAGTTGTAAATTATTGCACTACGCTTACCAAACAGGCAGCTGAGCAGGAAAAAATCTGTGGAAGAAGTAAACTTAGGCTAAGCTTTTTCTTGAAAGTGCAGAGGCAAATCTCAAACTCATAAGCATTGGTTTGGTTCAGCTGTAGGCAATGGAGATGTTTAAACTGAGAAAAACGATTAGAACTTATCCCATGAATCTTACCTCACCATCTTCACTCTTTCTGCATATTCCGAAAAGACTATCTAAAAGCATGTCTAAAAATAGGACTGAAGTTTCTTAATTTCATAGCAGACAAGCATGCAGGAGCTACTGTGCATTATTGTGCTGTGCTGCAAAGAGAAAGGAATACTCATACTGTCTGTGTAGGAGGAAGCCTCTGAGGGGAAAATCATCGATAATAAAGGCCTCTTTTATTTGAATCACCTAACATTTCAGCTCTTCAAATCCTAACACTGAATTTTCTTAAAACAGGTTTCTATTATCTGTGTTAAACACATCAAATTGAGTAATTCAGTCTCATCATCTAAATTCAGTGTTGTGATAGCAGAATGTAATTGGGACAAGCTACCTAAAGAGGTAATAGAAGCCTTGATAAAAGCAGCATGTGAAATACATCAGTGCTTTTCTTTCTTTAGGGGAACAAAAAAAAAAAAAAAAAAAAAAGCAAATCTCTGCTTTTCTCCGGTGAGCTTATGTTACTGAGCTGAAGACACTTAGTAAGGCCTATAGGGTAGGACTTGCTAGCCACATTCGGACTTTATTGTGGCAGTTAGTAAGGGAAAATCCTTGTCTCAGAGAACTTATACTGTGTTGGCAAGAGATAAGGGAGGGGGAGAGGAAGACAAACCCTTTCAGTTCGTAGGTCAGTGGCTGAACCAAGCTTTTAGCAGTTCTCTCTTATCCAGTTCAGGCATTCCACACTCTCTTGTTTTCAAAACTATTGTTTTTTGATATGTAATAAAGGCTACTGTATGCTTCCCATCACCTTTATTGACCTGACTGTGAGTTGTATTCTCCCATGCATACTCTCTTTATCGTCTTCCTAGAAATACGGCGTGTTTAAGGAATTATATAAAGGCCTTAAAACATATATTTGAACATATGTGAGAACAGTATAAAATGGTGCTCTGTCATAGCTGGTTTTGTGGGGACACGCTTATTGTGAAATTCTGATGGCCTTGACCATGAAATCTCAAACATTACACTACCTCCTCACCTCTCTGTTCACAAAAATCTGCTCCTGGTATCTCAGGTATCTCAGCATCACATCTGCTTAGCACTCACCCTGTATGATGCAGACTGCAGCTCAGCAGTACACCCCAGTTTGTGGTCCTCTGCTAAGGCAGCTCTGGG
>PPHD01025394.1:0-11779 GCA_002909625.1 Bambusicola thoracicus
TTATCTCAACCCTTGAGTTCTACCTTTTTTTTTCTTTTTTTTCCTCCCCGATTCCCCTGGGAGGTGGTAGTCAGAAACAGTCTGTGTGGTACTTCACTGCCTGCAAGGTTAAATCACAACAGTATTTTATATTGCAAAATAACGTGTCTATTCACAGAAAACAGAACTCAATAGTGACAAAGTACTGTAAACATATACATTTCAGTGTCACAAACTTTCTTCAGTTACAACCAAAACATTATCCTCAAACTTAAAAAACTTAAAAAAGGTCTTTTGTATCAAGTAGAATTTATCTTTTGCATACTTTGTTTTCTTAAGATTCAGCAACTATAAACTTCATAATTCCTGCAAGGCTGCACATAACTTCACTCTACCACAAGAAAAAGCACGGAAACAAGAACTGCAATACTTATACCTGCACATAGGGTATAAAGACACTCAAAACAAACACATTACTACAATCTCTCCATTCAGAAAGAGCTGTATTTTAGACCAAAGAGATGTGTAAATTGTGTATGTTTATTCAAAGAAAAAGTTTAGGTAGCATAGCTAGGAAGCTCAAACCACTATTGTTAAATGGAATAAACTGCAGAAATTTAAAACATACATTGCTCAGCAGTACCTATTTACAAGATTGTTACTCAAAGATTGCCGACATTAAAATGCAGTTAATTTCACAAATTAATCTGATTTTACAGGTCTTAATCACATAAACATTGCTATTCTTGTCAGCACACTGTCATATTAACATGACATAATCTTTTACATCACGAGTAACTTTATACTGGTGTTTCTGTTCAAGTATAATCAGGAACATCCCCTATTTGATGGCAGCTTTGTCAGCTTCAGCAGATTAAGCTGGATTTATTTTGTTAGAAGTTTTAATTACTAAAATTACTATGTGGCTAAAACAACTTTCCTAAGGAGCACTGATGCAGAACTGTTATCAAGAAAAATCAGTTTCTGAGGACTCAGCAAACAAATAATAGGACAGTTAACATTTTTTCATGGTGTTAAAGTTATGCCATTTTCTATACTATTTTCCTCTTTATCAAATATTTCCCACATTTCTGCAATTTATGATAACAAGAAGTTACGGTATATTTTTAAAAGCTTAATACATTTTATAGAAACTTTGTTACCATTAATATCTAAAAGATCTCCAAATCATGAGCGTTATCAATTTCTATAATATCTTCATGTTCCATCTTGGTTTCATGATGCCCATCCTGTAAATCATCCAGAGAAGCCAGAGCTTCGTTTGTGTCACTAGCAAAAGTCTCACGAGATGCATCATCATACTCTTGCAGGTTAAGCCCTTTAATGGCTTTTTTCATCTTCTTTCCTAGAACTTGTATTCTTCTCTTCTTAGCAGCTTTTTTGTTTTCATACTCCTTTTGGTTTTCCAGATAGAATATTTCCTTGAGTGAAAATAAATTTTTAAAAAATTGACACATTAATTTCCTGAAGAAAACATTAAGCAAAAATTCTTTTAACTTCTAATACTGCTCAGCAATAATGAACGTTCACATTATTCATGGCAAGAGTACAGATTGTACTTATTTTGATTTGAAACTACCATGTAAGTAACACAATTTTTCATTTCAAGCATGCAGATTTCACAAAACTGGGAGTGGTTGATACATCAGCGTCATGCTGCCATCCAGAGGGATTTCAGCAGTCTGGAGAAACAGACTGACAGCAATTTCATGAAGTTCAATAACTAATGCAAACTTTAGATGTTGTACTAAAGGACATGGCTGAGTGAAGAAATATTGGTGGTAGGCAGACAGTTGGACTGGATCATCTTGGAGGTCTTTTCCAACCTTGATGATCCTGTGATTCTACATCTGCAGATGAATGACACAAGGCACAAGGACATACTGGTGGCCAACTGCCCAGAAAATATAGTAGCAGAAAAGGACCAAGAGGTCCTGATGGACATAAAAGTGAACAAGAAACCAGTAGTGTGCCCTTGTCACAAAGAAGGATAATAATGTTCTGAGCTGCCTTAGGCAAATACTGCCAGCAGGTGCAGGGAAATGAACCCTTCCCCTCCTCAAGGGCTGGAAAGGCCACATCTCAGCATGTCCAGTTCTGGGCTCCCCCATACTGAAGACATACAGACTGGAGAGACTACCATGAGGGACCACTGAGATATATGCTTGGAGAAGAGAAGGCTCAAGGAGAGATCTTATGTATAAACACCTAAAGGGAGAGTGCAAATAAATGTAGAGTCAGGCTCTTTTCAGTGGTACTCAGTGAAAGTGTAAGAGGCTATGAGCACAAAGACAGAAGGTTCCCTCTGAACACTGGCTGACACTTTTTGACTGTGACAGTGACTGAGCATTGGCAGAGATGTCTCCAAGAGGAATGAAAATTCCACCAATCAGAAGCCATCTTGACACGGCTCTTGGCAATCTCTTCCAGTGGACCCCTGCTTGAGCAGGTGGGCTGGACCAGAGGACCTGCAAAGCTCTCTTTCAACCTACACCTACACCACTCTGATTTTCAAAGAAAATCTTTTACGTCAAGATGAAAGAAAACAGTTAAAGGTAACCTACAGTGAAATCTTCAGCAAAAGATTCTACTGCACTTTGACAAAACTCTTCCTCGGAAATGAAATTTGAGGCCACATCTCTACAGTGAAACTTTTGTGAACTCCAGTAACATTTTCACTCCTATAAAGCACAGCTCTTAGAAGCTTCCTCCTTATTTCAAAGGCAGAAAAGATCATGTAGATTTACTAAATGCAGCTACATGCCTTTTTTCCTTTTTTTAAAATGTAAATTAAAGTCTTACTCAGAAAACATTAATGCTTTTTTCACTCCAAAAGATGCAAGTCAAGTGCTAAGTACACAGATCTGTATGTTGTACATGACAACCTCTATGATGACAAGATTACACATTTTTTCTACCAAACTGTGCATCAAATGGTGCCTCACACCGTCAGTCAGGTTCACTGAGTAAGAAACGCTGCCTCATTAAACACCTGCCAAAAATCAGCATAAGAAGAACAAGGCACACAATCATAAAGGCATGGGAGGAGCAGTTGTAGAGTGCATTTTCTTGAAAGTGAGATAAAGTGATCAAACCCACAGCTTTTTGCAACCACTGTAAGCTATGGACAGTTGTGTTTGGTTTTTGTTGTTGTTTTGTTTTGTAATATGTGACAGAATCTCAGATTAAACTGATTCACCTCTAATTCCCAGTACAAAATAGTGGGCTAACATATCAGGCGAGCTGAAAAATCAGAACAGCTTTAAAAGAACAACAACAAAAAAGAAACGGCAACATTTCAGACTGTTTAATACTGTGAAAGGAAAGGCAGTAATATTTGCTAGGGTGGCAAGCACATTTGGCCAGTGAACAATTAAGACTAGGTTCAGATAATAATCTGGCTGAAGGGAAAGTATTGCCTTTGCTACATAAGCTATAAGACAGAAATATTTTATTAAGAATACATTATTAAATCAATGTATAATTTAAGCGGATGTCCAAGGAGAAATACAACTGTATATAACATTACTGTAAAGTATACAAAAATTATGAAAAATCCAGTATACAACTCTTTAGATTCTACAGTTTCCTCATCCGTGAGGAATTTTGGTCACTGGCTGTACACAAATGGTGTTTTTTTTAGCCACATGTCAATGCATCTTGTAAACTGTTATTTGCTCATATTTTGAATATGAAAAGCAAGTTGCTTTGGAATAATAAAACTTGCTAGAAGTTTTGAGAAAAATTAAAACATAGGCTATCCAGCAGAAAAAAAAAAACTCCACAAAAATAACTTTGGACAATCATGTGCACTCTTAACAGTTTTACCTTGATTTGTTCTTCTTTGATACTGGGTGTGTTCTTCAGCAGGTTTAAATAAACACCCCCTGGTGTTCTCCTCCTAGTACCGTTCTTAACAAAGAAAAAAACAGCAATGTTAGCAAAACTAAAATGTAGTTGTTGATACAAGAATGGCATAAAATACAATGCTTTTTACTGAGATAGAATTCAGAATGTAAAGTTCTGCTGTTCTAGTTGTTGCATAACCACAACCCTGGCTATTTTTTAATTTTTGTTTGTGGCTGATATAGTCAACCACCAGCTTGCTACATTTGGACAGAAAAAGCCTGTCAACTGTTCATACTATTAACTACATCTGATTTTGACAGTGAAGAAAGAAAGTACAGATGTATTTCAGATACTCTCACAGCCCCCCGCCATAGCACATATATTAGGCTAGATATTCAGAACGTTATTAACAAGGAAGCCTAGTAAAATTTCAAAAATTAATTTCATAAAATTATGTGGAATCTCATTTGTTTATCTGCAGGATCTTTCATTTCTTCCAAGGCACAAGTTTCTCCCTGTAACATGTTAGTTCCATGCACCACGCTTCAGGAGTTTTCAAATGAACAACAGTGAAGTATCATACCAGTGCACAAACAGACACAGCTCTGAAACCTCTGTGAATGACCATTCGCAGTATTTAAAGTTGAACTGTTACTCCAATGCCCCGATACTCTATTAAAGGTGATGCTTTTCTACTAAATAACAAACAACATGCAAAGAAGTTTAAGAGCAGGGAAGCTCAATTTTTATACCTTTTCTTGAAACAGCAGACACCACAATTTTTTACCATACGAGTAGCACAAAATCTCAATTAAAAAAAAAAACAACTGTACACTGTATCTACCTTTCAAATGGTATACTCTGATCTGCAGCCAAAGGTGCCACTAGGAGTTGTGCGCTTTCATCTCCTCGGTAAATATTTGTTGATTAGAATTTGAATCCTTCATAAGAACACACTGCTTTTAAGAGAAGTCACTGGCTGGAAAACCTACCTTCTGCCTTTCAACCATGAAAGTTGAAAAAACAATCAACTTTCATCCCACAGCTCACTATTTAACAAAAACACACAGAGAAACTGAACCTGGTCATTATGTATAGGATTTTTTTAACCATGACTTGTAAAAGAAATCTGTCCTCAGTTCTGCACTGCTGGTACGCAGGTCACACGATAAAGCTAACAGATTCCCTGTTGAGACTTAAGTTTTGGAAGTGACATTAGGAATGGCTGCACCATACCATGTTGACCTCTGACTGCATGCTGATTAACCTAGATAGCTCAGTGCTGCTGAACAACCACCGGTCTTAACAGAGTAATCTACCAGAAGCTTCATCCCAGAAGCACAAGCTTTTATTCAAGATTTAGAACATCTTAAGGTCATGAGGGAAACATCCCAAGGTAAGGCAGGTAATTGTTATGTTATCACTGCAAATCAGACACTGATATGAGGACAAGAAGTGGGGTAATTTTCAGGTCTGTTCATCTTATTGATTACTCAAACTCTGCTAAAGTACTATGTTAGTGTTTATTGATAATTGACTTTCATTGCTCAGACAAAAGATGCACTTCCCAAGGGAAGACCATGAAAAAAAAAAAAAAGCATGGAATCTAGAAGAACCTGTTAAATGTGAAAGCTGTGTAACAGAATGACACAAACGTTCTTCAAGTAAAAAGCATGCCCTCCACACCCTGCTACAATATCACATTTTTCTTACCACTATGAACAGTCCACCATTTTGTTCCACTTCAGCAGTTTCCATGAGCAGCTCAATAGCTTTTCTTTTTCCAATTATTTTCACTACTCGAGCAATTAAATCTTTCTTTGGTTCACAAAGCCTTGAGGAGGTGGGGGGAAACAAACACATTCAGTCAGTAGAATTTCAAGTAAAATCAACCTCGGCACTTCCATAATGAGCAATTTATTCTACATGATACAGAACTGTGCTATTAATAATGAGGTTCTACATTTAAATGTGTTTCAGTGGCTTCTTAAATCTCAATTTTACAGTATTGAGCTTCTGAAGGACAGTAATCTCTAAAGCGTGCAGTGATGTTAAAAGCTTGCCTGAACAAAAATGCTTTGAGTGGCTGTTTTCCTTCTACTAATTAGTGAAAAGTTAAGCTATATCAGAAACTGCAAAGCCCTACATAAACCTCTGAAGCAACAAGATAAAAGTCTGCTGCACGATAAACCAGCCACATATTAAAGAAGTGTTACACTAAACTGTAACTAAGAGTTTGAATACAAAGTCAGCTTACACAAAATGTATTTGCTTGGCCAACATCTGTACTCCACTGGAAAAAAAAAAACACTATAAGCCCACAGATAAAAACTAACTGTATAGAGCAAGAGTTATATTCTATTTTTTTTTTGTCCTCCTGAAATGACAAAGCTGATTATATACAGTTCCAAGCACTATATAGCAGAGTGGTTTTAAATCTGGGGGAGGCCAACATATTGCATTAACTACAAACATTTATTGAAGACCACCACATATTCACGTGCTTTAAGTGACATTATCATGCTACAAAATTACGTACAGTAGAACCACTACAGTAATAGAAGTTGCTTGACCATTAAGGTGGACAACTATATATAACCAGACTAGCTAGTTTCAACTGCTTCATATGTAGAACAGATTCTTTCAAATTAAATATTAAAGCTCTCAATTTAATGACAATTGTTGAAGCACTCAAATGTTTACCCAACCAGCCTGACTTTTGTTTTTAATCTCACTGAGTTCAGTGATGGCAAGGCTTCAGAAATAAAATGATTTCTTAAATATCTATAGGAACGAGCTCTAAATTGTGAGTTACTGGAAAGGGAGTAAACGTTTCTTAAAAGATGCAGCCAACTTTAAGATGACTAGAATTCTCTGAAGAGATAGTTAAATAGACTTCCTGTCAGTAGCAGTGGCAGCTCAGTCCCATATCCATCTAATGCTTACTCTAATCCTGTACAATCCTTACAGTTCTGTAATGCAACCAAATAAGGTAAAGGGAAAAAATGGCACAAAAAAGACAAAAAGGCTCTTTGGATTCTGTTCACTGTGTGGGATGGCACAGCAAAAGGTTACAAATCCAAGCACAGAATGCCCAACACAGCTATCATGCATAACTACAGTTCGCCTGATGCAGTTTGGTGCAGCTGTTCCTATGAGCAATTACAAAAAAAAAAAAAAAAAGTGACTTCTGCCCTTAATTTGATGAAATCCAACAGAACAAAGAGAAGTTGATTACCAGAGACATGCTGTGGGTTTTCAAATTCTTAAGTGAAGAGCTACTGAGATCTGATAATGGCGTTAGTCTAACTGCAATATCTCAGCAGCTGGCAATACTACACAGGTATCACAGAAATAAACAATGATCAACACCACCAGTTTATTTAGATGTCACCCTGCAAGTCAGTAAGACTTGTAACTCTTGTTCTCCAGTTAGCTATTTTGTTCCCTTCTACTGCTGAAAAAGGTCTGTGGCAGCTCACATTAATCTAAGTATGTGTTACTACTACAAAGTGCTCCTCCTCCTCCCCTCAAAGTATCAGTCCAGTGCAAGTTCAAAGGAAACTGTGCAGCAAACTGGTTTGGGAAATAAATTACCTGAAAACAGGTAAGTTCTTAGCCCAGTGCACAGGACCATGAAAAGAATAAGATGGTGTGCATTGGTACAGGCTGGAGGCTAACCTTCTGGAAAGGAACTCTGCAGAGAAAGACCTGGGTATTCAGTTGGCCATGAGTCAGCATTGTGTCCTTGTGGCCAAGATATCTCGGGGTGCAATAAAAAGAACATGCCCAGCAGGTCAAGAGAAGTGATCCTCATCTCTACTCAGCCCTGGTGTGGCCACATCTGAAGTACTGTGTCCAGCTCTGAGCTCCCCAGTTCAAGAAAGACAAGGACGAAGGGCTCTCTATATGTGCAGGGGGCCACAAAGATGCCTGGAGCATCTCCTGTAGGAGAAAGGGCTGAGGGTTCCGTGACTGCTCAGCTGGGAGAAGACTGAGAGGGGATCTTACCAATGCTAATAAATACCTAAAACAGGTGTCAAGAGAATGGGGCCAGGCTCTTTTCAACTGCGCATAGCAACAAAACAAAGGCCAGGAGACACAGACTGAAACATGAGAGGTTCCATCTGAACATGAGAAAAAACTCATTTACTCTGACAGAGACAGAGCACTAGAAAAGGCTGCCCAGAAATGTTCTGGAGTCTCCTTCTCTGGAGATACTCAAGATCTGCCTGGGCACTTTCCTGTGTGACCTACTGTAGGGAACCTGCTTTAGCAAGGGGTTGGACTCAATGCTCTGCAGCGGTCCCTTCCAATTCCAATGATTCTGTGCACAACTCAAGCTTGGTAGCTCCAACACTGGCTGGCATAAACTGGCATAGAACTGCAGCAGAGCTTTATAATATAGTCTTGCCTTCAGTGCTAACATCTACTAATCTTAGTTTGAGTAGCAGTGAAATGTCTATGAATATAACACGTTCTGTCTATGTAAACAACACGTGTTTTTCAGAGCACCGCTTCTGAAATACGTTATCTTACTCAGGTCAACTACAGTTTCAAAGATTTATGACTTAGCCAGATTTTCACAGTGACAACAGCTTATGGATGCTAGTTACCAACTTAAAATTCACATCTTGAATCACGGGGTACTTCCTAAAATCGCCACTACTAAATCTATGTAACAAGAAATAGTGTTTTTGATAGTCACTTTTCAAAAAACCCCAAGCCATTAAAATTAATCTCTACCTGACTGGCTCAAAAAAAAACAAAAAACAAAGTTAGACCATTGCTGGATGCTTCTAAAAGACACCACATAAAATGCTGCATTTTACTTTCAGGATTTTGGAAGTACCCACAAGGCACTTATTTATGCCTTTTGTAGCCTGGCACGACAAAATTACAGAGACAGCAGATCGAAGTTTTTTTGTTTTTTTTTTTTTTTGATTCTTTTCCATCCACAGTTTACTAATATTTCAAGTAGATATATCATTATCTAGCTTACCGGTAAGCAATTTCATCTGCTACTTTTTCCTCCGAATCTTCTTCTGTTATTTCATACCTTCCTTTGTATTTCATTTCTTGTCTTTCACCCAGTCTGTCTTTTACAGATCGCTTTCGTTTCAGAAAGCCTTGTCCATTTTCTTCTTCTGCTGGCAATGTTTTCTTGTCATCATGCATGTATTCATCCAGTTCTTTATCTAAAGTCTCTGCCTCCTTTTGCTGAGCTTCCTTCATCAACTTTTTAGCCAATAAATAATTGTAAGTCTCCGACTGCCTGCTCCTGTCAATACTTCCATCCATCCCTAGAATCCCAAGTTCAGTAGCCACTGCATCTTGATTTTGCTCCTGGAGCACCATGCCCCAAATATTGTTAACCTTCTTACCACCTAGAGCAGTTTGTTTCACATGGGTCTGATTAAGCGGAAAAGGCTCACATTTAGCAGGAGGAAAGTTGAAACACTTCTGCCGTTTTCGTTTCCACAGAGAGCTGTCATCATCAGATTCAGAAAAGCTTTCATCACTTGAATCTACACTTTTGGTTGTCCGATAAGGAACGTCTGGTACACCTGATGAAATGCTGCTCTGGAAAGGTCTGCCTGCATTACTGCCATCGTGTGATTTCTGAAATGAAGTAGTAAATGTACATTAACTCAATTACTCATGCAAAGAAAGAGATCCATCAAGTCATGCCAAAAATTTCACTAGCTTGAATTAGTTAATCTCAACTTGTGGCATTTTGGGCAGTTCTCTGTAAGCATCTCATGGAGACCAGAAAGGCTACTACAATTACCAACCCAGACAATGACAGATGTGCACAGTTGTTTTAAGAAAGTGGAAGTTCTCGTAACAGCAGACATTAAAGTTTTCTCTGGAGTCTAATCTGTCAGAAAGAGAGTGGGTATCCAGTGATGTACAACCTTAACAATCTTCCCTGAAACTTATGTGAGAGGAAAAAAAAGAACAGAAAGCTAAAGACAGATGCTACTCAAGACTTTGAAAAGCCAATAGTGTCTGGTGATTCAGATTCACTAAGGACAAGACATCACCATGTAATGGTGATACCTCACATAAGAATCAGATTTTCTCTCTGCTTTAAAACAAAGTGCTACTGACTCACTGTGGCCATTATTAATCAGAGCAAAAACAAAACCCTAAGGGTTTTAAAATGCTTTACAAACAAGTCTTACTGCTCCAAAAAAAAACAAGAGATGGCACTTCCCCATCACTGCCAGGGCAAACTAACAGAAAGCCAAGCCTGCTCAGATCTGCATCACCTGCGGAGACCTCACAGGTAACATAAGCCAGAATTCTGGTGTCACCATTGCAAGGAACTTCTAGCCATGCTGTCTACGCCATTCTACAGAAACTCTTTTTTTTTTTAAGTGGTTTGTTTCATTTTTCCCTGGTTGATTTCTTATTATAGTCATATGCTACCCTAAGATCTTTAAGATCAGACTTTCTTCAAGCAGAGGTTAAAAATCGTCTTTAATCATCTCACCACAGGCATGGCATCGTTTCTTCCCTTCCTATTAGGGAAGTGTGAACAAAGGAAGTCCAAAAATCATAATACTACTTAACGTGGAAGCAATTGGACCCTCAGAAGAAACAGGATCATAAACAGCGGTTTACAGGTGAGAGCAGTGCATTCACAAAACAGCGGGAGTTGTTACCCATTGCTCCCACGTGCGGCCAAACGCTTAGACCCCATTGT
The DNA here is from genome assembly GCA_002909625.1 of Bambusicola thoracicus. NCBI lineage: Eukaryota > Metazoa > Chordata > Aves > Galliformes > Phasianidae > Bambusicola > Bambusicola thoracicus. The sequence goes on from PPHD01025394.1 coordinate 10,562, forward strand.
TCGTGTAAGGCCGAAACGGGACACCCAGTGTTCTCCTTCCTCACCAGATCCGGCTCCTCAGAGCCACGGGAACCAGCCCGCTCCCGCCGGGGCCCACGGCACGACCAGGGGGGCCAAGCAGCGAGAAGGGCTCACCCGGCCCGGCCGCACGGCCAGGTCTGACCCACACAGCAGCGGGCCCGGTGCCGCTCTCCGCCGCCAGCAGGCCCGAACCCGCGCGTTCTCCTAGCTGGGCCTCCGGGGCAGCTCCGGCAGCGGGGATGGAGGAGGCCGGCCCCCACCTGGAACCCGCCTCGCCACCGCTTCCCGTTCCTCACCTGCTGCAGATCCCTGGGGGAGCCGGCGCCGGGCATGTCGGAGTCCGAGTCGGAGAGCTCGCCATCCTCCACATCACCCTCCATGCGCCGCACCTCCAGTGCCATTTCGGCGCTGCGCAGCGCAGCGATAACCCTATGGCGGCAACGGCGGCGGAGACGCGGGGCATGTTGGGAGCGCCGGCGGGCAGCGCAGGGCGGGACGAGGGCGCGCTGCGCGGCGCCGCCATCTTGTGCGTGAGAGGGCGGGAGTTGCCGCTCTGCGCCGCGCCAAATTGGAGCTGCGCCGGTTCCTCGGCGCCGTTGTGGCGCTGGGCAGTATTGTGGGCGCAAAAGAGGCTGCAGATAAACAAACAAGTAGAGATCATGTAGTCCCACTGACACCGCTAATCGGTCGATCAGGAAGCCCTCTGAGACTCGCGCTACAGTGTTAGGAAACTTTATTCTTGGCGCTGGATGCACGAGGGGATCCTTCCACCTGGTCGCGCGTAGCTGGTGTAAAGCACCTCTGGCTTATATACGGACTAGATGATCTTTAAGGTCTTTTCCAATCTGAGCGATTCTGTGCTTCTATGATTGCCACAGGGTTCAACCTCCTTGCACATGGTCAGTCTTTTTGTGGTAGTGGTCCTGAGACCCTCTGGATGAAGTTAGTATCCTTTCTCGCTTGTGTTCTCTGGCTGAAGCCAGTCTTCACATATGCTCAGTTAGCTCCTTGCCTTGTTCACATAAGCTGCTTTCACAAAATCAGCTGATCCAAGCAGAACTTCCATATCTGCCTCGTATAAGAAGGTCAGTACATCATTACGTGGTACAAGGGCACAGATTCTTCCTGTTGCTAAACCAACTGCAGGGCTACCATTCAATGAGCATGTTGACGGTTTATGGGCCGGTCCGGCCCGGT
>PPHD01025395.1:0-11779 GCA_002909625.1 Bambusicola thoracicus
ATATATACTTATATATGCTCGTGTAGCTTGATGAAGAAGCTTGGTTTCTCTCTTGATGAAGAAGCTTGGTTTCTCAAATCTTGATCCCTCCAGATAAATTTCTTGTTCCCTCTTAGCAAATGGTCTGAGTTGGTGCCTGTCTTTCTGCTTTCTGGACTCCACAGAATCCACAAAAGATAAGCAGAGACAGCACACAGTGAAGGCTGGCTCCCAGAAATGCTGTGACAGTGTGATTCCAACCCTGAGATGTATGGTTTGCTTTTCTGCTGCCAGCTCTTGTTTCCCACTACTAGACATTTCTGCCTCCTATCTATTCCTCTATTCTCCCCTCCATCACCCAGCAAATGGCTTCAGACATTGTACGCTGAGGGTACAGAGAAAGCTTTGGTCTCACCCTGTTGTTCTAACTTGGTTATGTCACAACTTCCTCCCTGAACCACTAGGTCAGTTTGCAACATGGAAATGGTGGCTGTGCTGAAAGAAAGCTTTAAAAGTTAGTGTGGGTGAATACTTCTTCCCCATAGCTGTGAAGATTTGGATCCCTGATGTCTACTGAACTGGACAGGCAACAGAGTCCCCTTCAGTTGTCTCCAGGATTTATCCTCCAAGAGCATGACTTCTACTGAGTTGCATTGCAGGGAGTTAATTAACTTTGCAAAGCAAACAATGCCACTACACGCTTGTAGGTCTGTGTTGAAATTTCTGTAGTCTGTCCTTTATATGTTCGTGGAGGGCATTGTGAACTTGCTGAAGAAGCAGCACAGCTTTTGTGAGGGTATTACTCGCAAATGTCTCTTATCAAATCTGGAATAGGCTTAGGTACCTACAGAAGCTCAGAGGAGTTGGGCAGCAAGTGTTTTCCTACAGTGAGACAAGCCTTGGATTTGAGGGCAAATATCTTCCAATTTGGCTTTGTTCTTTTTTAGATATTAATCATTTCCATCAACTTAAGATTCATCGAGGAAGTGAATGACGAGGTGACTAAATAATGCACAACCTTGGAAGGTCTTGCCACGTGATTTATAGAAATGCTGTAATAATTCACGTATTATGCTAAGCGTTAGGAAGCCCTTTCAAGCACCCACACTTAACGGGCTGTGTTTCTATTCCTGTTTTCTTCTGCTTCGTGTATTTTTCTTTGCTCCAGACATCCTGGACGGTAAATGTACAGGCATAAAAAAATAATAATAATCTTATGGTAATTCTGTCCTATAATATTTGACTTGTATCCCTGTGCAAAGAATAGCATCATTTCATTCCCAACTTATTGATGCTCGCGTATCTCTTATCAGAAGTGCTGGAGTTGGATGTATGAGGCACCTGGCTGTCATTTCTGGCTGTTACCTAGGAACATCACTCAATTTCCAGTGCTCTCTCTCCCCTTTTACCCACCGAATCCTGAGGTAAACTGTTTACATTAAAAACCTTAACAGTAACCTGCTGGGTTTATCAGGATGGGTGGAGCGGAAGCAAGCATGAAATACATTAATGTATGCTTATTTTATGTCAGCCTCAAACTGCTTGACACAAGGATTAGGCATTCTTTAAGGCTGCAGTGCTATAAATTTCTCATCTGGCACTTGTAGTTTATAGGGGCTGAGTGGCTGTGGTGATCCTCTATAAACAACTCAGACATCTGGAAGATGAATTTTAATGAGCGCTCTCAAAGCTAAGTGCTCACCTCTCTCTTTTACACCTCACATTCACCCATTCTTTATCCTTACATCAGAGGGCTGGTCTGTTTTTTTGAAATTGTCTACAGTCAGGGTGGATTCTGTCAAACCCAGAGGAAAGGGAATGTAGCATAACACACAGAGATGAGGTTCTCACCTGGCCTTGCTTAAGTGAGGCTTTAAGCTCTCAGCCAAAACACCCGGACTTGTTTAGAGGTAGGATTAGCATTTTGCATTGAGGCATTGTTTCATTTACTTTTGCCTATGCAAGAGACTCGTGTGTTTTGTGTTTTGTCTGCAGAATTTCAACCTTGTTCTAGGAAAGGCTCCAAAGTAAATTAGAGCAGCCTCGGGGGCTGTTTGAAATCGTAGCAGCTGAGGCTGCCTCAGCACTGCATGCTCCTCCACCCTGTGCCTCTTGCACCACTGCTCTGCAATAAGCTCAAATCTTCACCTTCCCAGAGAAAACTCTGCTCACTGGTAGGTTTCCCTAGGCTTGGAAATAGTCCCATCTGCTTTAAAATAAGCAGAGGAGAGCCCACTGGCTTTGCTGGGAAATGGGCATTCGCCAGTTATTGTAACTCAGCATTACTGTTTATATTCTGAAGTCTGTAGACTGATGAAATAGGAAAAACATAGCTAAAATAATTGTTCCTGGGAATTGTGCCTGTAGATGCAAAGTTAACCACTCCTAAAGCCGCTGAGGACCATTTCCCCGAACTTCCAGCATTGTGCAATTAACCAGATGCCTTCTTTGGGGTTTCCACTTTCCTCAGCTCTAATAAATACCAGCTCCTGCCAGAGGCAGCACAGAGAAATTGATGGATTGATGAAATGATCCAGTACCAGCAAATCTATAGCTGCAAAAATAGCCAGTTATTCTTATCATTTCCTTGTTCTGACACAATTTCCTGCCCTCCCACCAAGCTGCCCTGGAGATTGCCTGGATGACAGATCTGCTTTGAAGATAGTTATACCCTCTGCAAAGCAATGTAACTCTTCTCTTAGAAATAGCTGTGTTGAAGAGCAGTGACTGGGAGCAGGGTGAGAAGCTGAGCTGATGTCAACAGCCTTTGATCACATTTGGCATGTCTCTGGGGTGGGTAGTGCTTGTTCTTAATGTTTCTGATTGTACTGCACTGAAGCATAGGAGATGTTCTTTGCTTGATGAGTTTTACTGTACCTCCTACAGAAGTAGTGATGGGCAGCCTGCCTGGAACAGCTCAGAACAGGAATGTGGGGACCACAGCAGCAAGCCACTCCCAGCTCTGTATACCAGCTAGTTTGGATATGTCTCTGCTGAGCAAGGGAGGAAGTTGCGTGAGTTTAACAGGGTTCTGGTAGTGTTTTTTGTCAAAAGTGGATTAATGAGATATTGCAACTGCAGCCCTGCTGATGGATCTGAGAGCAGTGATGTCTGGCACGTAGCAGTGGTGAGGCGATGGAGTTGGTTACCCCTTTGGCATGCACAGCTGTCCTTGGTGTAGGAAGCATGACAGCCTTTAATACTACCATGAAGACCTTTTTGGGATCTATGTACCTTTAGGTGTCGTTGACAGCTGGCCTTTACAAACGTCACCATCATCAAACCTTGTTAAGGTTAATTTTAGAAGTGCTCAGTTTCCTTGTAGTCATTCCTAAGTCTTATTAGATATGAAGAAGTGATTGAAATGAAAGGACTAAAGAGTGCATAGGTTGGTGTTATTCAAAAGGCTGCTTGCTGATGGGAAATCACTTGGAGAGCCTTGCTCGGTAGTACTCTAAGCAGTCTTGTGCTTATGTCTACACTGAAATACTTGTCCTCATCCAGAACCCTTAACACTGTGTAGTGCATACAACACCTACAAGTGTCTGCAAGACTAATATCCCTCAGTCAACAGTTCTACCGAGTCTGTTCAGTCATTTCCAGAAGATTGTTTAATAAATATGGATAGAGTCTGCTGCACTTCTAGTTTCAGAGTCTGGATTTAGATATCTTCATCGTAGTACCACAACACCTTATTAGGTGGTGATAAATACTGTGATCGAGGGGATATTCATTCATGTCACTTTTGAAGGATGAACAGCTTGCTTTCTAGCTATTAAATACAAATAAACACAGTTGAAGTCTCTTGTGTTAAAACTTTGGCTGTGTGCAAACTTTCCTTCCTTCAGCTATCCCAGCTCACAGCTTATGAGCAAATGCCAATTCCCACAGAGGCAGTGCAAGGAAGGGATATGCTGTACTGAACATGCACTTCTCTGAAAGTAACCATAATGGAAAATACTTCACTTGGTACAGTCTAGTACAGAATACAGCATTTAAATTCATTTCCCCATTCCTGAGTTCCAGCACTTGTCTAGAGCGCAGTGTATTACTCTTCTGGTTTACTTTTCCATGTCCTTCCCACAAGGATCAGTTGTACAGAGGAGATAATGTACACCAAGAATCTGCTTTTAATACTTGACTTTTTCTACTCTGTAGATGTGGGGAGAGGAAGAGGCTTTTCAGGAGAAATGTTACGAAACACTGAATAGCTATTTCTTCAATTTGCCAACCCTGTATTTCTTATTTGCACTGTTCGTAGTCCCTACAGCTTGTGCTTTGTGTTGGTGGACTTCATCAGGCGTAAGAACACAAGGGAATGAATATATATTTAAAAAAAAGAATGGCTGGAAAGAACAAATATCTCTTGGCTCCAGTAGATGTGTTCAAACCATCTGCTGCTCATGTTTATCAGTGCTGAAGGTTGCAGTCAAAGTCAATTTGGTGAATAAAGTTCAGGCTAGAGATTGCTGTGGGGTAAAACCATCTTCATGTGTTACTGACCAGTGCCTTTGGTATTCTGTAGCTGCCACAATACAATTAATGAGGTGTCAGTAGTAAGATTTAACCTGTTTCTACCTTTAGGTTTAATATTTAAAGCTGATAATAAGGTATCAGCAGTATGAACAAGGCAGCTCAGCTGGTGTCTAAGCAGAAATGGGTTGAATATGAGAGATGCAAACTTCTGTCTGCAGGCTCCTGCTGCACTCAGAGCTCAGCAGGAGCAGAGAGCACCTTCATCCTTTCATGGCAAGATCTTTGTGTTGTTTGAAACACCTATTGAATAGCAAAAAGTGGGAAGGAAGCAGCGGGGTCACTGATCCTGACCGATTTCAAGGACCAAATACTTCATTGTAACTCCGGAAAGAACACTGACCTGGAAGCTGAAAACTTTACGGACTCCATTTTCCTAGAACAAGGAGTACCAGCAGAACAGCCAAACCAAAATAAATCACTTATCTTTTCCTTCCTTCCCAAGTACTTTGTTACTGGAAGAATCAATATTCTATTCTATTCCTGACTGTTATTGGATTTTTATAAATACATATTCCTATATAACTTTAAGCCAACAATAGAACGAAGCCATAGCTCATCAGTTGTGTTTATAACTGCTTCTGAGATATATGAAAACGAACTGAAGTTAGTAAATTGCTTGGGGGTTCTTGGATGCAGTTCCTTATTCTGCTCCCCGTGTTTCTGTCGTAGCAGTTGTCAGCTGCTCTCAGAAGCGCATAGATCCGGTGTACAGCTCTGCACTACTTTGGGGATGAATCAAAAGATGACTTTTCAAATGTTCTTGAAGTCCGTTGTTTGCACAAGAAACAGTCCTCTGCACCGCTGCTCAGTAAGCTGTCAGGAAAATTACTACACAGATAATAAATTATAAGATCTGTCACAAAATGCAGCATGCTTGAATAATTTTCAAAACTATTAATAAATCCTGAGTAGTTGAAACAACTCTCTCTGTTCTTACTCACCGGAGACAGCTGACTGAAATGTAGTCAGCACTGAACGGCTTGACATGGTTGAGCTGCACTCAGATACGGGCACGTGACTGAAAAAGAGGGAAGAGGAAACTTGAGGTTCTAGTGGTTTCATTTCTTGGAAGTTTAAACTCGGGTTTCAGCACAAGGCATTTCCACTGTTTGGGCAGAAAAATGGTCGGGGACAATTCTTGACCTATGAGGTGAATCACAATGAGTGGAAGGTATGTGTTCTTCAGGATAAGTTATTGAAGTTGAAAGTGAGTGTTCAAGTCATAACTGATTACCGTTGTTCATATTTTAATCCCAAACTACCAACAGGTCTCAGTGTCCTAAAGTTTTGAGTACATCTGTGTAGTTACACAGTGACTTTATATCTTGCAGCCTGCTTGGTTTGCATTCTGGGAATGGCTTAATGTTCATGGTCACGGAGAGCAAGCACGCCCTTGGTCTTGCTCCAAATTCTGCCCATAAACCAGGTGCTCAGCTGCGGTTTAGAGACCTGTAATTCTGTGCTGGGGTCACCAGGACTTCTTGGTTGCAATTGTTCAACTCTGTAATAAAAGAAATAAAACCAACAAATGTTGCTATGTGTTTTTGAAACGCCTTCACCGGTTGTGTACCTGAAGGTTTTTGCCCTAGGCTAACAAATGTCAAAGCAATCTGTTGGGTAAACTTCTGCAAACAACTCAGTGTTGAATAACAGGGTTCAAACAATTGCTTAGAAGAGGAAGGCTAAAGAGATCTGCAGAGCTTCTGGTGGTGACCAGTGGTCATGGCAATGAAGGCCTTGGACTTGTAGATGGGACAGGAGACATTTAGAGGAGTAACAACCAATCAAAGCTTTGAACTCCAAAAACTTGGATTGCTACACACAGTACCTGTAAGGTCAGGGGAAAGGGTGTTTTAATGCAAATGGAAGGACTACTTTTTCATGTGATTGGGTCTCCTTGGGCCTGATGCTGCTTCCAATTCCCTTCCTTGTGGCCCTGGAAGACGTGCTGTTGGAAGCAGTCTATGCAGAGAGGTGGTCCAGGTGTTAATGCCTTCCTTGTTGCACCTCTGAAAGATTGCAGATGAATTAGTGGCTTTGTGTTGCTCTACTCTGGACAAGCTTTGTTAGCAACCGATTAAGTTATATTTTTCCAGTAGTTGTACTGCAAGGAAAGAAACAGTGAGGGAGTTAAGTTGTGTTTCTTTTCTTTGCTGAGAAAAGAGCTTTTATTTCTTTCATGAGAAAATGAGACATTTTCACAAAAGACATGTAGAACTTGATAATGCCAACTGAAGGTTTCAATTATATATATGTTTTTTCTCTTTTCTTCCCCTAAAGGAATTGTTAATGCCGTCCTTAATAACATCTAGAGAAAATCATTTGTGCGTGTGAAGGGAAAGTTGTACTGTGGCTCCTTGGAAGTAATCCACAGAGCTGCCTGGAAAGGTAATAAAGAATTTTTAGATAGACATGTTTTAATTTTTTTCCAATTGGAATGCTTTTGGCTGTATTTTTGACTGTGCATTCATTTGTTCACGTGCTTTTTACAGCAGGATTTGACTGGTGTTTATGTCAAAGTCCAACACTAAGTGAGTTAATAACAACTGACGTCGTAGGTCTTGATGGCTTCAAAGGGCATTTGATGGATTCATAAAACACCCTCAGGTTGACTCTGCTTATGTTTTATCACTGGCTGTACCAGGGTTTTGGTGATCCTCCATAAACTCATCGCAGAATGGCCTGGGTTGAAAAGGACCTCAAAGATCATTGAGTTTCAACCCCCCTGCCATGGGCAGGGTTGTAAACCACTAGACCAGACTGCCCAGCTACTTCCAAAGTGTCGTCTTCCTTCTTCCTTTTCCCCATTTGAATTTGTTAAAAATGGGTGCTAGTATAAGTAGGTGTTTTGTTACAGATAGAAGATAAAGACAGAAGAAGTGTTCTCAACAGTTCTGATTTCTTGCCTATTGGTAATAGTTGGTTGTTTAGGTTGCTGTGAATATGTAAAATAGAGGAAAGATGGCCACGAATAGATCAAAGTCTGTACAGGGGCTGAAGAGCAGTTATGACTCACCACGCGCAGCAGCATTCACAGGAACTAGAAAGCAGATATGGCTTCGCACTCAGCATCAGCTTTACAGTGAGACAGACGTCTTCAGTAAACAAGCAAAACTAACACTTCTGTGGGACAAGTTGTCACATCCCTCATTTGTGACCAAGTTCTCATTTTGGTGGATACTGGGTGCAAGAATGTAATTTTTGTATCTTTCCTATCTTTCCTATTAGGTTGCCCTTGAGCATGCTCAGCATTTTGCTCTTTTTGGCTGCAGTCTTTGACAAAACATGCACAGAACTGGTTTTATGATACGCATTTTGTGGGATCATAGGATTACAGGTTTTTTAAGGGCTGCATTGTTCTTCTGCCAGAGCTCACCTAATTATCTAAACCCGATACCTTTCTTGTTTTAGATGAAAAGATGGAAATATCAGTGGTGCAAGTCTTCTCTCTGCTTTCAGCTTAGATCGTTGATCAGTTTTTCTGTTCTCAGCAAAGTTCCCCTTAAAACATGTATTTTTAATTGCACAAGCTAAGTAAAGCTGGCTGCTCAGCATTCAGCAGAATTTTGGAAAGCCATATGCACTCTAGGAGTAGCTGCATATTTGATATAACATATTTGATACTCTCATTGGAGTAGTGCTGGAACATTAGGAGCTGGCCATTTAAATAAATCAGGAAATACAGCTTTGTCAATACTGCCTATTGCCCTGGTCCTATAAATATCTCGCACATGTGAGCAATAACCTTAATTATGCATACGTAGCTCTTTGTGCCTCATCCTGTAGGTTTGTGTGGGACGGGCAAATGTGAATTCTCCCTGTCTGGATTTGGTGGAGATGAGGGTGATAATATTCAAAGTTTTTTCCCACGTTTTCCTTCAGAGCTTAATGAAATTGTTCATTGCAAACCCTCACCAGATGTGCACGACCATTTGTTTCACAACAGCATAACGTAATTGCATCACCAGGTTTTGCTGGGTGATGAGAGGTGTCACTACATCAGCTGTGCTCTTAAATATACTCTTTAGGGTCACAAAAATGACCCGAGGGATGGAACACCTCTAAAAGGACAAACTGAGAGCTGGGGCTGTGCAGCATGGAGGAGAGAGGGCTCTGGGGAGACCTGAGAGTGGCCCCTCAGTTTCTAAAGGGGCTGTAAGAAGGGGGGACAGACTCTTTAGTGGGGTCTGTTGTGGTAGGACAAGGGGAAATGGAGAAGAGATTCAGATTGGACATAAGGAAGATGTTTTTCCAATAAGAATGGTGAGGCACTGGCACAGGTTGCCCAGAGAGGTGGTGGGTGCCCAAGGTCAGGCTGGAGGGGCTCTGAGCACCTGATCAGCTGCAGGTGTTCCTATTCATTGCAGACATGTCAGGCCAGCTGACTGCTAAGGGTCCCCTCCAACTCAAATTTTTCTATGGTTACTTGCAATCCTTGTGAGCAGAAGACGGGGAATTAAGTAGATTCCATTACTGAGCTTTCATTTTGACTTACTGCTCTGTGCCTCACATAGTGATACTACGGTTGATGGAGGCTGAACACCACAGGAAAGAGCAGTGACGTTTGTCTTGCATGAGATCTTTCAGGCAGGAGTGTGGTGGAGAGTGAGACCCACAGAATGCTGCCAGAAACACTGCTGCCAAGGCACCATTTGCCTTTCCACACTGTGCCATACTGATGGGGGAAATCCAGGCTTGCTTCAGCTGCAGGCATGCCAATTAAGTAAGTCACCTCACCCAGCCCTGCCTTGATTACCTTGCCTCAAACACACAGCTGTGCTACTTGGCTCTCTCACTAGGCACCTGAAGATGCAGCCAAGAGAATGTGTTACGTGGCAATGCTGCTGTTAGTTTTCTTTTCCTTTGCCTGTAGTCACGCATGCAATTTCCTTTCCAGCTCCACCCTTGCTAAGGACTGTCCACCACTTTCCCCTCTGCCCATGGGCCTTGAGGACAAAACTCGCTGGCTTGGGGGGATGCTCTTGGGGGACAGAGTGCAGAATTTGGAGATTGGGAGTGGTGATGGAGGGACAGAGGTAAGGGGTACTGAAGGGAATGCTCCTGGAGATGAGGCTGCTCTGAGAGGAGGGAAACACTATTATAGGACGCTGCGTTGAAGGAACCGACGGCTGCCGGGGGGATGCTGCCATAACCGCAGGAGGTTCTGGGAACGGCTTCCCCCCCCCCGGGGCCACGGCGGAGGCGGGGGAAGCGCGCAGGGAGGCGGAGGTGGCACCGCCCCGGGCCGGGGGTGGGAGCGGAGCGGCGCGGTTCGCGGGGAGGAGGAAGCGGTGCTGACAGCAACACGTGCCCTCCGCGGGGCGAGCAGCGCGGGCGCCGAGCGGTGCGGCTGGAGATGGCCGTGCCCGGCTGGCAGGTAACCCGGCTAGCAGGTAATCCGGCTCGCCCTCCCCCGTCGCGAGGCTACGGCTGTTTCTCGTTGTTATCCGCGTTTGGTCGCGGTGGGGTAAATACAGCGGCTTCTCTTAAAAAATCTAAGCTGTCTGCGGGATTGGGGCTTTATGCTTCTTTTATGGGACGTAGTGGATTTTGCTTGTTTTGTGGCTGGCCGAGTTGTTGTCGGACTTTGTTCTTATAGCGCTAAAAGTATCCAGCGGGAGTAAGTTTGTAGTGGGCGGCTCTGCAGTAACTCTGCTCTTTGCTTTTGCTTTGCAACGTGCGGCTTTTGCGACGCAGTGCGAGAGACTCGGAGCAAAGCGGTCGGACTCGTGTGAATGTTTCTTATCTACATAAGAAAGTTACGCTGAAAAGACCCGATCGCCTTTCACCCGATCCCTGATGTGATTTGTCCCCACATCTCACCTGGCGATTTTGGTGTTAATGTTTTGGTGATTGAGCTGTAGAAGTTGTCAGGTATCCTGCAGTGATCTTAGCTCACTCAGCGATGATCCTGTTGAATGGGTGCTTCTACCTATCACGGTGAACGGGAGCATTTGTTTCATTTCTTGCCGTTGCTCCCTGCCGTCACGAAATAGCTTATCGTGAGGCAAAAAAAAAAAAAAAAAAAAAAAAAAAAGCCTGCAGATGGTGGAGTCTGAGGATGGATTCAGCACGTGCAGCTCCACTTTGCAGTCAGTGCAGGAAGAGTTTGAGGAGCGTCCAACTCCCCTGCACTGAACAGGAGCACCTGCTGCTCAGTCAGGTTGCTCAAAGCCTGATTCAGCCTAACATATGTGTGTATCTATGTGTGTAGTGAAGCTGTGTGTTTAAACCCAAGATGTAAGGAACACCTGCAACTACACTCGGTACAGGTAGGCACCCAAATAGCACGGGGATCCCTAAAATTGACCCCAGTGCACAGGATGGTTGCAGAGGAGTGGAGGCGTTGCTTGTCCCCAGCTGCAAGACTGGATCAGCTTCTTTCTGTGATGTCTTTTGCATTGGTTCGAGCTGTTTTCCAGGTAACTGTGCTGAGGAAATTCCTCTTATTTGAACAGATAACTGTTTATAATACATGCTCAGACAGGAATTGCTCCTAAGGATGTTTCTGGCTGTGTTTTGGATGCTGAGGCCCTCTGGGTTTTGGGGCTGTCTATGGCGAACCAGGTTGGGCTGGCGTGCGGCCTACATCCCGCGGTTCCCCCCACAGAGATTTTCCAGGCAATATCGCGTATCTGTTTGGCTGATTTGGTTTAAGTCACAGTGATTTGCTCATCTTGTTTCTGCAGAGGATTTCTTCTTGTTAGCTGAAGGTTGCCATGAGGTCTCTGAAGGTTGCCATGAGGCCTCTGCTACCTGCAGTGAAATTCATGCATGTGTGCAGCAGCTCGAGATGCTGCCATGATTGGAGAACCTGTCGGTTTCGGTCACTCATCCCTAAACTGTGAACTAATTTTAGTGTGGGGATTCGAATTTTGGTCTCTCTGGGCAGTCTGTGGAGATGTGGGGCTTCCTAGCTCACCCTTTCTGGAGGGGAGAGGGCGGCTTCACCTTGGCGGAGAAGGCCGAAGCATGCTAAATATGCCCTAATTTCCTCTGTACTGGTTCCATCTTTGAGTGGAAAATTGCTCCTGATTTCCTCAGATCTAGAGGATTTATGTTGGCATCCTTCCCACATTCCCATTTTACTTCAAGTTGTATTTATTAGACAGCATGCATGCAATAGAAGCTTGCTTTTAAGTGACAGGACAGCTTTTCCCCAGTCTATTCCTACCCACGCTAAGCAGTTAAATGTTCCCCAGGTCCTGGGGGACTGTTTCTCAAAATGAAATTGCTCTTTGCAGGATTATGAGGTTGTCAGAGA
>PPHD01025396.1:0-11779 GCA_002909625.1 Bambusicola thoracicus
CAAGCCGGGGGTTCTCCTCGTTAGACCCAACCCCATGCGAGGTACCACGCAAGAGCAACCCTAAATGCTAAATACATCATCGCCATCCTTACAGATCCACAGGATGATGTTTGAAGGCTTTGTGAGAACACATTTTTTATCTATCTGACAGCATGTGTTTTCAATACAGACATATTTGGGCCTGCACACTGCTATTTTAGTGCTAACATTTACAAGCTTATTTGCTGAAGGCAGTTTTTAAAGATATTTTGTCAGTGGCCAAGTCCAGCTCTCCATTGAAGTTAACTGGAAGATTCCCACTGACCTCAATAGGAAACAGCTCAGACGGTCAGGGCTGGATTCTAAGCTGCACAAGTTGAAGAAACAATTCTTGGACTGAAAGCGGTTTCAGTAAGCCCAGAAGAAGATCACCACCATGGGAAATGACAGTGTCATCCATTAGTAAGTATATTAGGATACATGGCCATGTAATTCCTTCTGTGGCTGCACCAGTGTAACAGATTTGCACCCCTGTGCCGTGGCTCCCCTCCAGCTGCTGCCAAAGACCCGGTCTGTGGGGCTGTCCACTAACGCTTGGGCACGCCAACCTGAGCGTAAATTAAGAATTGAAAGAGGGGAAGGATGTTTTCAGTAACCCAAAGTGAAACTGCAAGAAATCCTCACCTTCTTGAAGACAAGCGCATACACAAGTGCCTGGAGAAACCTTGCTTTCCTCTCTTCTTCCAGATAATTATTTTCCTCCAGTTCATCACAACTCAGAAAATTTTGTTTAATAGCTTCTAATTTTGCTATCATTCTGTAGCTGTACTTCCTTCATTTCACTGCAGAAACAGCTTAAAAATTCCTTGCAGACAGGTTTTTTTCCCTCCTCTTTTTCTTGTTATAAAGTCTACGCATGCTACAAGGGCACAAGGGATGGAAAAAGTATTTAATTAGTATTTCCAGAAATATCCTCGCCTAACCAATAATGAGGTCATGCCAGATCATAATCCTCCTCAAATACAAGAGACAAAGTGATTTCCTTTCATGCAACATCCATTTTTTGGGTGCAGCACCGACAGCTTCTCTGTGGTTTCAAAGGAGAAATGAAATGGAGTCGGTCTGAGCAGAGTAAGCCCACAAATGCTGAACATCTCCTCCTGTGAGATGAGTTCAGTGGGCTGCGCCTGAGCGAAGGCATGGGTGAGATTCTATGCAACCAGAGAATAAAACCCAACACCAACAGAGCGGGGAGGAAAGAGGCTTTAAAGCTGAGGAAACACTGAGAGCAGGTAGCCTGTTCTCCTTGCAGTGCATTTCAGGGGCATCACTAATTTCTCCTTGCAGTGAGTTCAACAGCTTACGCAGGGCAAAAACTGCAACTTGGAAGAAACCATTCGGTGTCATCTGAACACACACAGAGCCTGAAAACCCACCAGCTCCCCACAGCAGCTTGTCCCCACATACGTTCAACTCTACCACTAGGTGCAGACAGGAACAAAACTCAGGTAGACACACCAGTTTAGCTCTCAGCTGGTAGCGGGTCGTTGGCTTTTCCCTAATGGGGTAAGAGCCTGGAAAGTACAAAGCGCTTTCTCTCCTCTAATTCCCCAAAACTGAAATAAAAAAAATAAGAGAACGTTATCCAGTGTACTTGCCCTCCTCTTCTGCAAGCACACGCTTTGCTGGGCCATGCTGATTTACTGGCCAGACTCGGGAAGGCAGTGGCTCTCCTCTTGGCCCTCCCATCCCCCCGGGGTTTATTGTTGAGCTCTTGGAACATCAAGTACAGAATGTGAAGTAATTTAATGGTAGGGGAGGAGGGGGGTGTTCGCCCTCCTTCTCTATCCCAATATGACTAAATTTATTGATTTTGGATTGCTGTAAATTATAATGTAATTATCCTGCTGCACAAGCAGCTTTCCATTCCAGAAATTAAAAAGCAATTCAGGTAAATGATCTTTAGCTATCGTGGTGCATCCCTGCAGAACTCATTAAGTTGGGGGATTAGACGGCACACCAAAACTCTTACAGGGAGGATGACATTGAGAACTATCATGCCTGGATATAGAAAACTTCCACAGCTCTGTGAGAGGTAGTGGAAACCCCATCCCTGCAGACATTCAAGGTCAGCCCACGTATTGCTTCACATGCCTTTTGCCAACACAGCCGTCCCCAAACCTTGTGTCTGACCCAAAGGTGAAGTCTTGCCCGTGTAAAGCCTCCTGCTCCCAGTTCAGTCAGTCATGGTGTTTCCCACTTACTGCCTGACACTGCTGTGATGCTGCAAAACAGCCATCACCAGCCTTCGCACCAAAGGCCGCTGCAGTCGGTGGCAGATGAAAGGAGACGTGCGTGCGTAGTTTGCACATCATTAAGTTCCTAAAACGCTTTGAGGATGAAATGTGCTACATAAATATAACAGGTTATTAAATTTCTCGGTGCCTTTTCCTTCATCTGCAGTAGTTTGTGCCTAAACCTGCTACCGCTTTTAGCTTGGCAGGCGAATTAGTTGTTGTCCCAGCCAATGAGCCCTGTGCACCTTCTGGCTGGTCCCGCACAGCTGCTGCACAGACACAGGGGTCCCACTGGCTCTGGGCTGTGCGTATGCAGCCTCTCCCTCATTTCCTTTGCTCCCACCACTCTTCCCTAACGCAACCCTTAATTGATACTGAAGGCAGCTACCATTTTTGAGAAGGGCAGTGCAGAGCCCCAGGATATCAGCCAAATACCGTAGAGATTTATAAACTTGTCAGCGTGGCCAGGCTACCCAGAAAAGAAGCCAAAATCTTCAGTTTAAAAAATCTCCTACACTTCCATAAATTTCAACTTTATCTGCAAGTTCTTCTCATTAGGAAAGTTCACTTGTTCTGTTATTTTGCTTCTCGTAAGTACCATGCCCTAATTTGGGCATTTTTGCAACATTCAGCTGAATTATGGAGATATATGACATAACCCAGTAGTTTTCTCTCCAGTTAAAAGCAATCTGCTAACAGAAGGTCTCATCCAAACCCAAATCACAATATCTGGTCTCTGTTTATACCAGTGCGGGCCGCTGTCCCCCCGCGGGCGAGCGGCGATTGCACACAGGGCTATGGCAGGAGCACGGGACCTCACGTCACATCTCCCTTCTTTTTTGGGATGCGGGCATGCTTTCTGAATTTCCTAAAAGGAGAGATTATTTGGTTTTGGCCAAGCATCTGAAACCACTCACAGGCCACACAGAAGTTACCGAGTAAGCAGACGACATCCTCCTCTAAAACCCTTACGGACACAAACAGATTTTGGAAACGTATACTTCAACCACCTCAGCAAATTGTTTCCCCATTGGTGCCGCAGGCCCAGCGCTGCCCTGCTCCCTCTGCTCGGCTCTGCTCGCTGCGTGCGGTGAGGAAGATGCTAGCACTGGACTGAACCCACTCCACTCCTTCTGTATAGATTTGGACCACATAATTTGATCGTGGCCATAGGCAGTTTTATTGCACTGATTTACACAGAGTCTCTCAGGGGTCCTTTTTGTTTTTCCTTTTTTCCGTAAGAACACACAATTCATAGAAGCCCTTTTGCCACTCCATCCAGAGGACATGCTGTGGGATCTCCAGCTCTACCTGAGAAGACGGTCAAGGGAAGCCCAGGGGAACCAGCGTCACCACTTCTCCAGTCACAACCCCAACCTCTTCTTCTCTTATCCACCAACCTTTCAGAAACTCTCCACATTGCCAAGAAGTTTGCTAATGGGTTATCTGAACAGGCCATCACTTTGTGAACCAGGCAGGAAGGGATGAAAATCTCACAGCTCTGTCATGGAGTTAAGGAAGATGAAGACACGGGGCCAGGCATGTTGCTACCAACCATCAGCACTCCCAGGGCAGCTTAGCCAAGGATCTGCATTAGTATTCTCTGCCAGGCATCCAACAGATATTAAATACCAGCCTCCCTGGAGAACCTGTTACCTCCTCATGCTTGACTGGGTGAATATAAGCGAGAGTCGTGCTTGTGTCTGCTACCTGAAGAGGCCAGATGATGCTTCTCTGAAGCATGCCAAGAGCTCGTTGCTGTCATTATCATACCAATTTCCTGAATGAAATCCAGCCCCTTTTGTTTTATCTGTCTTCTGTCTTGTTACGTGACAAGAACGTGCTGTACCAACTACAAAAACAGGCTGATAAGCGACTCAAAAATTAATTTCTGTAACTTACCTAGGGGATTATTGTTTGAAACAGCATCGGGTCATGGAGTAATAGTGACAGTGATCACTGACAGTCCTGCCCCATCAGTGGCACATGGAGAGGTACTTTTGCACTGGGTCATGGGCTCAGAGGACGGTTTCACCAGAAGTCCAGTTATCTCAGCGTGGTAACCTCATCTTCACAACCAGCTGGGATTCTTCTGCCTTCTCTACCTTTTGTGTTTTTCTGCACCGAGCCAATTTCTGTTAAGTTTCTATGAGCATGTAACTCTTACACACAAATATTTTCATGACTTTTTGCTTTGCTGCCAAGCTCTCCACTTGAAGATCCCACAAAATGGTGTCTTCTGGCAGAAACCCTGCTGTTACAATCTTGCTCCTTCTACCTCTGGCCAATGGCTGGTCAAAGGCCTTCCCATCCCTCTGCACAACTCAGCCATCCTCCTGCACCTCTGGTCCAGACTATGTCTGCTGCTACATAAATCGTCTTATCTAAGTAAAGAGTTTTGACCATAATCCACCACAGTTTTCATAAGGAATTTTAAACCTCTGTCTGCTGCTCTGAGGCTGCTGTGACCTTGTGGCTTACCCCATCTGGTAGTAGTTTTGTGAAGTTTTGAAGCAGAAGCCATGTCCTCTCTAGCTGTAAGCTCACAGAGCGCTGATCAAATGCCGCTAACGCCACCTTTAGCTTTATGTAGGAGTGAGGTAATTGTCTAGAAGAAGTAATTCAAAACTATCTGCAGAACATTTACGAGAAAACTCACAAGTGGCATGGCCAGCTCTGTGTATCACGGACTACGTGGTTCATTGTAAGCCACCACCACTTCACGTGCCTTCAGGGCCTGATGGACAATGCTGGGCTTGCATGTCTGAACACTCCATATCTGATGAGATGTTGTCCTTCCTTCCTGGTATCCACCCCCACAGACTTCAAGGGCCAAAACTCTCATTTTCCACTCTTGTGCCATTGCTGGTTGCTGTAGCCTTGAAATTCCCATGCGTCTGTGCATGCATTGGGCCACCAGACCCATACCTCACAAAACACAAGGTTAAGTGAATCAAATTCAGGGGTACATTTCTATTCTACCTCTTAACTACCAGAGGGTTTTGAAGTTCAAAAGAAATAGTTTTTCACTTAGGTCACAGCAAGAAAGAATAAACTAAAACCATCTTTACAAGAGACATTGCAGATACTGGCAGTGAGGAAAGGCCCTTTGGGCTGATACTTAGAGAAAGCTCATTTCTGCCCCTGCTCAAGTGCTACAGAGGTTAAAGACCTGCTACAACCTGCCATAAAAGGCAAAAACTACATTAATAGGAAATGTGTTCCCCTCCCCCCCTTCCAAATGTATTTTTTATGAGTAAACATTTCTGTATTAAGACTTACTGTCTTCAAAGATCCCTTTTATGTCCCAAAGGTAACCATTTAAGTGATCTTATAACAGCCGTTACTTATCTTTACAATGGGCAATGCACATGAACTCAGTGTCTGAGACTTTCATTTTGCTATATATTTTTTAGTAACCACATATAAATCCAGCCTGTTTCAAGTGTCAGTGACTCTATATGGCCAGAAGACAGCCTTGGATCTTATTTCAGCTGCTAAGACATTGTTTTAAGTGGAACGAAAACTAAAAGGAGCACAGAGGGGTGCAGAACTCCTTTTTTCCTCCCAACCCCTTAAGCACGCTCACAGAAGTGCAGCATGCACCGAGCTCAGGAAAAGAGGTGCAAGTGTTTTTCACACGTTCAGCCAGCTCACATCTATTTTAAGAGTCACCGCTCCACCATTTGAAATACAGGACCTTGGATGTTTTCAGGCCATCTTTGTAACAGCACGCAAAGGTTCCTCGGGAGTTTTCCAAGGGGGAAAACTTGCACCAGATCAAACAATAGCACTGATGGCTTCTCTGCAGCTGACTACAGTATTAGCTTGCACGTGCACAGCAGGCTAACGGGAAATAAAGCTGAAACTCAGCTTTTTTCTGAAGCTGTCATCCCAAGTCAGTGATTTTCCCCTTCTGCCATCAGCTGGTCTCCAGAACAACACCTTTCCTAAGAGTCAAATTACAGAGGATTCTGATAAAAAGCAATGATCTGCTGCTCGGGTCAGGGTGAGATCCTAAACTTCTTCAAGTCCTGTAAATTCATCCCAGTCCATCCTGATGGACCACACCCAGAGATTACATATGTAGAAAACACCACTAAACTGAGAAAAAAATATATATTAAAGATTAAAATAAAATACTTTCTTTTGTCTCATTACAAGAGATTTACACAACCGTAAGTAACACTGTGTTCTCCAACTGCGCTTCCCAGACTAGATTGCTTGCACAGTTCTCTTGCTTCAGATCACAGCGTAACTTAACTCCTTGGAATACACTCAAACTCTCCACAACAAACACTGAAAATGCCTTCGCTGTGAGAACTTAACCTCACCTTCCCCAAGCCTGCAAATCTGTTTTATTGAGCCCCTTTGACAACAGCAGGTTGACGCTTCAGAAATATGAATGAGGTCACCCCGTAAGGCCATGCTCCGGGGCAACAGCACCCTCCTGCATGCAGCGGGGAGGGGGAATGGCAGCTTCCATGCATTCTGACCTGTTAAGTGCTTCAGCATGACCAATGCCATAAACATGCTAACCAGATGCTGATTGATGGGCCTTGAGGCCCAAAGAACGACGCAAGTTCATTATGTAAACAGGGGAGTGAAGGAAGTCAAGCAGCCTTCCCAAAATCATGAAGGAAATTTGGGGCTGGATCAGGAACTGAAACTAATTTTCCCCAGGTTCAGCTCTGTGCCTTCACCATAGGGAGCCACCAAAAAATTGGGTACCTTCACACAAGCAGCCTCTGGGAGTCGGGTCAGCTTCCCACAACACATAATAATTTCCCTCATTAAAATGAGACGTGCAAGCCAATGCCTGAAGTCCTCACCTTCGTGTTTCTGTTTTTCCTTTGAAGTGTGGCTATAAATGCCTCAGAAAGAACATCATCAGCTCTAGCTGCAAACTGCTACAAACAAGATTCAGCTTAACCTCAATGCGGCAAAGCACTTCGCTCATTCACGCAGACACCAATGCCACCCCAGTAAGCACGCAGAAGTGGCAGCTGCCCGGTTCCCAACATCGCAGCTGGCCTTCCCCACTAAGAGCAGCCAGAAACCAAGGAAAAGCTCGGACATAACAAAAAAATCAGAGAAATATCACCAAAAAACCATCACTTGGGGAAAACTGCACTGCTTCCGAAGATTTCGGAGCCAGCCCTTACCACTCTCTCCAGGGTTGGAGCATCTCATTAGATCCAGAAGTATCTCTGCTCTGGTTAAAACAACTACACTAAAGTAGCACAGACGGGGCCGAGGCTTACAGGCAGATATCTCCTCTGTTGGACGGTTTTCAGGAATGCTCAGGCACTGAACTTTTATATCAATACAACCGAAGTTATTAAAACATCAACATTAACTGCTTACTTAGGGATGCATCTGTTGCAAGCTGTGATTATTTCCTTTTGAAAATCTGTCACATTCAGGAGCTGATCCATGCAAGAACAGCTTTCTGGCCCAAACTGTACCGTTCAATCCCTACAAATGTTGTTCTGTTTTAAAGATCAGATATTAGTGACAGAAAACATAAATATTTTTCTTGCTTTACTCCTGCTCTTACATTTTACTTAAAATTGGAAGCATTTTCAGTGGAATAGATTCCTAAAAGTAGTTGAGATTCCAGAAGAAGAAATGTAAAAAGAGGAGAAAAAACGACGCTCATTCCTTTCAACCAAAACTTGCCTGATTTTAACTGAGAACCACTACAGGAGTCACAGAACAGGATAGGTTACTTTGAAACACACATAAACTCTCAAGTTTAACATAAACCTAGACCAGTTTGTGTGAAAAGGCTGTACCATTCCTCCATGATAGAGCTCAACTTACGATCCTGACATGGGCTTATTTAGCTTGGAGAAAAAGAAGGCTATGGGGAGACCTCACAACAGCCTTACAGTACTTGAGGGGAGCTTACAAAAAGGAAGGGGAACAACTTTTACACAGACTAATAGGGATAGGACAAAGGTGAATGGCTTTAAACTGAAAGAGGAGAGATTCAGGTTAGATGTTAGGAAGAGATTCTTTACTCAGAGGGCGGTGAGGCAGTGGCACAGCTGCCCAGAGAGCTGTGTTTGTCCCATCCCTGGAGGTACTCAAAGCCAGGTGGAACAGGACATTTGGCAGCCTGAGCTGGTGGGGGGCAACCAGCCCATGGTAGGGAGTTGGAGCTCAATGACCTTTAAGGTCTCTTCCAACTTAAGCCATCCTATGATTCTATGATTTATTCTCTGCCGTTACTGTTAGGGTCAAAGAACTTATCCTGCCAAAACAGCCTGTACAGAATTCCTAGGATCTTGATTTATTTCAGAATTCAAGGTTTTTGCTGTTTCTTAGCCACTTGGTTCTGGAAAAATATTATTTGTTGACGTTCTCTAATTATAAGCCTTCTGCCATAAATGAGCTTAAACTCAGTAAAATGCTATAAATGCTACCAAGCACTTTCATAGCCTTATGCATTCGAAAGGAATAGTCTTGACTTCTGAAAGGAGATGTTCTCACAGGCAGCACATGATCTGTAGAAAACTTAACTCCAGCTCCCCCGAGGGAAAAGAAACAGCTCCTCAGTTCAGCAGATGGACACGAGAATTTGAGTCATTCAGCACCAAGTAGGTGGCACATCAATGAGACACAGAGAACTTGCTTGTGGGTATGGTGACCAAAGGAACAAGGGCTCAGCCCTCTCTACCACCATGGATGGCACAGGTGCACCACCTATGAACTTTCCATGTCAGAGAGACGACTGATTCTCAACATGTCTCTGAAACCTCTGAGCACCCTACAGTCATCTCGGCCTTGGAAAATCCTTCCCTCCCTCTCTGGTTCCCTGTCTTACAGCATAGGAACAATGTTAACTCCCTATTGTACCAGGATGATACAATCATACATAAGAGGCTGAACTATTCGGGCACTACTGAGGCTGAACAAGGTAAGAGAAGATCCCACAGGATCTGGGCTCCCAGACAGCACAGTTCATGATCCCTTATTAAGAACAGCAGAACACAGTGCATGCTCACCAGCACATGAAATCACACAGTTTAAGGAGGAGACAAGAAATACCAAGTCCTTCTTTCACTTTGAGGTGTACAGCCGTCTTCTCAAGGCCACGCAGAATTCTTTAGGAAGTGTGGGGAATACGAATCCCACTTCTTACTGCTGCTATTGGATGCACAGCAATTCCAGGAACATTTTTCTCTGCCACTCATCTGACCTCAGGAGCAGTCCCACTGCTCCCGCAGAGGCAGCTGTGGAACGCTCTGCCAAACCCTATCAATTATTTAGCGTCAAAAGCAAGACTTAATCTGTGTGATAAAAGAATGGATTTTATCTAAGGCTTGTTCTCCTTAAAGTGATTTACACAACCGGCCTCTCTAGTCGCTTCCCTTAACATAATTATTTACTTTTGCATTAATAACTTTCCTCCACTCGGGTTATTTTTAGGAGCCCTTTGTAGCCTTTAGAATTTACTGTTTTTTCCTTGTCTGTTTTAGTAGGGATTTTATATTGCCTATCCTTCTGTTCAAACACTTCTCCTGTCAATGCTGGTGTGAAGCTGGAACAGCTCTGGGAAGCTGCTCCCCCAGCTATGTTGATACCTGGGGCTGACTTTGACTCCAAACTGGGAAGCCATGGGGTGAGCTTTCAGTTCAGAGCCTGCAGGCTGGGCTCTCAGCCCACTTGCATGGCTATGGGCTGATGAATGTGAACTGATGACCTTTAAAACATTAATTTCCCACCTAGGCTCCTTGCTTTAGCTTTACTCTGCAAAATTTGGCCAAGCCACAAAGACTTGGATCTGCCCACCTGATATTAGCCACCCTAAATCAGGCATGAATGCCTGAAGGGAAAAAAGCATGCATTTCCTCAATGTGACCAGCTCCACCCTAATGTAAAGAGAGCCCAAACAGGACACCTAGCATTTAGGCAGCCAACCTCTGACAAAAGAATTCCCATGCCTGGTCCCTGATGGTAGCGGCAGATTCAAATGCCATGATTGGCATTAGGAGTGTTGACTGACCAAACCAGTGCAAGTTCCCAGATACGGAGGCAAAAGGCTGACACGGAGGCTAGAAATACACACTGTGACCAAACACTGGCAGCACAGAAGAGACAGTCTAAGAAAGCATCACCATAAATATAATCCATCATCACCACTGATTTTCTTATTTGACTACAAGTCAACCACGCTACCCAAATAGGTAAGTTTAGCGTTGCTTAAAAGGGTTATATTTAAGTACCCTCTGAGTGGCCTTTCACTGAAGTCAAAGCTGAAAAAGAAGATACATCAGCACTTGCCATAAGTTTTTGAATCTTACAATATAATAGAAAAATAGAAGGCATTATTGTTATTATTATGACTATTGTAAACAGTGATCTGAACGTACAAAAGTCATTCAGGTAGTGCTTAGTGGTTGGGATTACCAAGAAGATCTTTTTCCATTTTTAACCCACAAAAGCTTTAGGAGCTGGTGTGCAATCCTGCAGTGTGGTCAGGGGTGAGATTAAATTGCTCTATCTTCAGAGTACCTCAGCACCTGTAATGGGCTGAAGTGGTAGGAATTCTTGGTATGACAATTTGGGGGAGCTGCATGCAATCAGTAAAAGCTGGTTGATGTGAAAATGCTGCATCATCAAATACCTGGGTGATATGGATTCAAGCATCTTCTATGAGGGCTATGCAGTGTGAACTACAAAGTCTGTAAACATGGATGGCGATGCACTGTGAGGCTGTACCTTTGCCCACAAGGCTGACTGTCACACGGAGAAACCCAATGCAGGGTTTTGGAAAAGGGATTTCCCCCATTAGGTAAAAAAGCAAGTGAACAAGTAGTAGGACCTTCAATCACTTGACTAAATGAAGGGTTACCTAACAAAGATGCATTGCTGACTGCGAGTCAATGCTAAAAGTTTGGAAAAGGGAGAAGAAAAAAATGAGGCTCTGTGGAATGATTTACGGCAATTTTAACTACTAAAATACTGTCGCATGTAACTGAAGTAATCGACCTTCTCCCAGAGTGCTCTCCAACATGCCTAAATGCACAGAAATGGTACGGCATGCGTTCCATTTCAGCCATCACTACATGGATTCCTCTAAGCGATCCCAAGCAGATTTCAGGTGACCAGTGTGCCACAAAGCTTGCTGCTAGTTAGAGCTCTTTTTAGCCTGTAACTGAGGAATGGCATCAATGTATCCGCCAAACAAGAGTGTGAGTATCTGGGCTTCCCAGAGGGAAACAATTAGGTCCACAAGTGAGAACCGGTCACACAAGAGAGAATCTGGTCAGCCAAGGGGCTTATGGTGATCAAGAAGCCCACTTTCAGACCCAGTGAAATTACGCCTTATAATACTGAAAGAAGAGTTCAGGAACAAATACAGTTCTTGGTTGCTATCACTCTTATGGCAGTTTTGAGCTGAAATCCCACCTGAGGTGGGAGCCAATGGCTACGAGTGGTAGACACACAGTGGAGGCAGCAGCTGTCAGGCACATTTTGCAGTCTAAATGACT
>PPHD01025397.1:0-11779 GCA_002909625.1 Bambusicola thoracicus
GTCCTTTTCAACCCAAGCCATTCTATGGTTCTATAATCATTCTAATAAGTCTTCCACCAAACAGGTCTGATCCTTCTGCTCACAGAAACGTGCACTGTACTCAAGTTTAAAAATCCTTGTTAGGAAACTTTCACCCAATTTTATCATTTATATGATATAATATAAGCATAATGATAAAGCCTTATGTTCACATCCAAGCATTCAAGTTAAACACATTTCTGAAAACAGTACCAGGAAAATATTTACTGCTGCAGAACAGTACCTTAAAAAAGAAAAGGCCCCGAGTGGAGGTCTTTAGAAAAAGGAATTATCCATTCAGAGGAACTCACTTCTGTTCAGGTCCTTTCACATTATCCCCCTCATTCTAACAACTGTTTGCTTCAGCATTTCTATCTCATGACCTCTGTCTGTTGCTCCTGGGCGCTCTGACATGCTTAGAACACAAAGCAGACCTCAGAGGAAAAAAAAAAAGCATGTTTTCTACAGGAGGAAAACACAGCAGCAGTTCTGCTGCTTGCTTGAAATCCAGCACAAATACTCATTTTGGACAGCTATGAGAGCCTATAGAGATAAGCAGGTCTTTTATGATGAGTAGCAATGCTCAATACATGAAAAGCGTTCAGTTTCTCTACAAGAAGGTGGATTTTCTCCTAAGACTCGAGAGAAATGCTGTTCACTCTGGTGCTTACAACAGAAAATGGTCAAAATCTCAAACCACGCTGTATGCAGAGGCCCAGCAGCCACCTCTGTGCAGCCCACACAGCACAGCCACTGCCCCATCCGTTCCCTCTGCTACCCCTTAACAGGGGATGCTGATCTGCAGGTCAGCTGTGTGGAGCAGAAACGTGGATAAAACATCAGAGGACAACAGGGCAAACATTAGCAAAGATACTGAGTCAACAGTGTGGGTTCTCCATAACGTTTCAGGAGTTTGCAGTGTTCAAATCACATCCATTCCAACCCTGAACTTAGTGACAGAGCCTTTAAAAATGAAATCGTAACCAAGTGTAAAGGACAGAATAGCAAACCGACCTCTACGTGTGGCTGCTCAGCCCTTCAGCCCCTCAAGTCCATCATTCTACGAGCTGCAAACCCCAAAGGCTGTGATGCGCTGAAACATCCACAGCCAACAAACCCCTCTATACCATTTGCAATGGATTGAAGGAAAACCACCACTATGCAAAGCCACGTCCTATTTAATTCCCCGCTTCCACGGAATAACAGTGAAACGTAAGGCTTTTTATTATTGCATACTGAGCAACAGCATTAAAGTGGTTCTTATGAGCACTGATAATCAGAAGCTGTTTTGCTTTTGAAAACTATTCTTTGTTTGAACATGGGAAGAGTGTGACTCCAGGCTCTGTGCATTACAGCTGCTGTTGTAATACCTCGTCCATGATCTAGGTTAAAGAATAATAAAAAAACCAAACGTTCGGGGCATTGAAGATGAGGTGCTTCAGGGAAGAAAGAAGAAACATACCAAAGACCAGCAGAAAGATAACAAGGCAGCACTTGGCTGACAGAGGTGGGATGCCGAAGGGAAGGAACGGATGTGGGACTCGAGCAAAGATGAAACAGCATATTAAGCAAACAGAATCTTTATTCTGTTTCTGTGTTGTCCATGCATCCCTGGAACACAAAGGCTTAAAGAAGAGGCTTTAATTGAGCAAGTGCTGTGTAGAATAAGGGCCTGCATACTATTAAGTAGGACTATGTTCTGAATGCAGTCGGATCAGTGTGCTCTGCATCACCCCCAGTAACAGCACAGGTTTCCATCTCTGCCACATGTGAAGGTACCACAGAGGAAAGTGCCCCCCCCACCTCCTGAAAACCATCAGCATTTTCAGTCTAATTCAGAAGCAGAAATCCCATTGAGTATCTGTACCAAAACAAACCCTTCATTCAGAATTTGAAGGTCTCGTATTGATCAGCTGGCTTTGCCAACAGATCAGCAGAAGGTTACACATACCTTATGCTATGGGTAGCACCTCGGAAGGCCCTGTTAGTGATTTTAATATCTTTCCCCCCAGCAGTTTAGAGTTCTGCTTCAGCCTGAAGATCTAAAGCTGAGACATCCCTCCTGCAGAGCAGCAGGACGTGGGATGCACCCACTGAGCCCTGGGTGTGCGCTTCCAGCACCTGCAGGGAAACACTTGGGAGCCTCGAAGTGTTGAAATCTATTTGTCACTGCTCACATTAAGGACCAGGAATTTGCATAATTCCTTCATAAAGCAAAAAGGATTTGTTTCACCATTCCGAATACAACCACGTGTAATTGTGTCATGCCTAAGTTAACTACTACACTTCTTACATTCCCCATCATTTTGTGATTTCAAGGAAACGGATGTTGGCAGTGGTCGCTGAAGTGAAATCAGTCTTGAAGAAGAGATGAATAATCACAGACACATCACACATACTGTGCTCAGCCCCAAAAGTGAAACATTCTTGGCATAGAATGAAATGCAGGTATTGTATTTGTAGCCAGCATACCTTAAAAGCAAAGCAGAGATTGATCTCAGACACAGGGTTGAAGATCTATAACAACCTCTATACGACGCGCGCTGTTTGCATTTAGTAATCATACTCTGTTCTGTGTAACTAGAAACAAGATTCATTGAAGACAATAATTCAGCAGCCTTTTTTGCCATAGTGTTTTACTACAATCCCATTATCCTGCCATATTACGTTTTACAGTATGTGTGCAAGTCTCATAAATACACGAGCCTATGTAAAATAGGCAGCAATGATTCTCACTGCTTTCTGAACTCTGCAGCGTGTGAATTTTATGTGGGTTTTGCATTTTGTTGATGTGTTTGCAGCAGGATGGATGCTGCCCAGAAGAGAAATTATTTTCTATTTCCATTAAAAGCTATAGCAGTAAATAAGCCATCAGAACTCATGCAGATATCCACTGGAACTTCTACGGCAGTCCATTAAAGTGTCAAAATCTGTGTTAAAATTTGAACAAGTATCTGGATACAGCCCCATTTAAACCCTAAATATATATTTGGATATAAATGATAAAGATATTTTAGAGCATTCTGCAGACCTCTGCAGGGCTCTCAAGACGGGTTCACGCTCATCAACAACAGTGCAGCACAACAGCAGATGCAGAAGGATCTGCAAGTCATTGATACCCAAATATGAACTATTCAGAGATTTCATCTCAAAGTATTTACTTACAATAAAAGAGATTTGGAATAAATCTCGAGGCCAACTTCTGCTCCAATTGACTTCATCAGCGCTCCCCATCCAGCACTTCCAGGTGGGACTTGGCTCCCCAAGCTTACACCATATGCAACACAGAACCACAGCTCTGCCATTTAGCAGCATAAGCACTGCAGCACTGCTCTGGCAAAGGTGAGCAGAATCCAGAAAGCAAAAGGGTTTGTTTGGTTTTCTTTATGTGAAAGCCTGCTGCATAGAATTGCTGATCTCTGGTATCACGCTGGAAGACTCATTACTGATGTGCCCAACACAGCACAGCCCCTGACCAGAACGGTGACGAGAGCTTAAAAACAGATGCCTGAAATGATTACTAGCAAAAACCAGCTACAAAAGTAGGTTTTAATTTGTTCCCACACCCCCAAATTCCACTCTTATGCACAGATAATGTAAAACATACAGAACAGAGACAATCCTGAACTTCACTAAATGCATATTGACCAAGTCTTTTCCAGGCTCCAGTTCAATGGCCATCGCATCGTGCAATGTCACAACCATCAAGCAGCAGACAGGAAAGAAATGCCATCAATGAACCACAGAGGATGCTGTAATTCATTCTGTTTGCTGACTCCAGGACCCTGCGGAAAGCACCAGGATCTATCAGTAATATTGATTCCAGATGCAGCCCAACTGGTACAGACTTGCACAAAAGGACAGAATCAAGTTGTTCAATTCTTCATTATTTCACTTCTAAAGTAAATGAATGTGCCACTGAGAGGCACTGAGTCCAATGCTCAGTATGTCCTTAAAATTAACAGAAGAATATCCTTTGGCAAGAGAAGAGGAAAACATTCAGGCATGATAATGATGGTCACTGACCTGCCAACATTATGGATATGAAATCTTACCCAAGTTGCTTTATATAGTCATGGCAGTACGTATGAACAGAACTAATTCACGTTAATAGTATGACTGCAGTACATAGAAAGGAGCAGCAAACACTTCTTGGGGATGAGGGCTTAGCATCCATTGCAGAAAGCTGCCCCTCCTTTGCTTTGCACTGATCTAAAGCCAAGATTTGTAAAAAGAGAGCAGTGGGGCTTAAGGACCCAGCTGGCTTTAACTCCTTTCCATCTTCATAAACGCACAAAGGGTTATGGGTTCTTCCTCACCAAATGTGGCAGCAGAGACCCGAGGCTGAGCACCCACCTGGCAGCTCCCAGAAACCACCAACAGGCATGGATTCAGCCTATCCAGCTCCTGTGCTGCACCACAACTGCAGTACTGCACACACCCTGAGCTAAATGAAGCCTCTGTTGCACACAATTAATAAACTTATCTATGGGGAGAATCTCTTGCGGGGATTGGGAGCCAGAACTGTCTCTTCTCTGAGCCAACACTGCAACAGTTGTGAAAGAAATGGCTCTGCTCCCATCCAGTCTGTGCCAGCAGAGACTGTTACGTTTAAACCAACATTTGCTGCAGCAGGGGACTATCAGATACTCTACTTGAAAGGCTGCATTTTCTTTGTTTTGTTGTTTAACTCATAAAAAAAAGGAATTTATTTGGGTTGGGTGCTGATGCCTGCAAGCACAGCTGCTCACCAGCTCTGTTTTGCTTGCCATGCAAATGCATGAGTAGAAGATTTTAAACCTTTCTGCAGTATGCCCAGTGTCAGGATTTGGGTTTTCTTACTGTGGCAACGCGCACCGAATGCTGCACGTGCACAGCAACCTCCCAAAGCAGAACTTCCTTACATTCCTCTACTTACTGGAGCCAACACCAGAGGTGGGCAACCTAGAAAAGGCAGCAGAGGCAGAAATACAGGCTGGTCTGTGGGGCTGATGGCAGCTAATTCCTGGGCCTGCACACAAACAGAAAGGCTGAGCATCCTAGGAACAAGGTGCATTGACCTGGGTGCTCCAAAGAGCACAGAAGGTGGTAACAGTTGGGCACATCCAATAGCATTTCATGCACAAGAGATGGACTTCAGCTCTACAAAGACAATAATCGCATTCTTGGAAAGAGAATGCAGACTTAGGGAGATCCTTTTCTATATGTCTTGTACTTCAGACCCAGCTGACACAAGCAACTGCAATTTGCTGCTAAATGAGTCAAGACAGCACAGCGCATTTCAAAGCAGCATTAAATCCAGAGCTTGCCTCAGCAGGATTTGGAGCTCTTGATTCGTGCCTGTGTGACATTAAAGCTGAATTAGAATACTGCAATTCCTTATTTGTAATCCTCCTTGGTTGTTTGTTTTCAACTAATGTGTTATCCGTCTTAAAGACCGTTTACTACGAGTGAACTGTGTGAGCACACAGCACTGACGGTGTTACATTGGCTCCCATTATTAGTAAATTAATTCATACAAGCCAGGTCTTATGTCATATATAGTTTGGATACATTACAACTATGGATCCAAATCTTTAATCCATACTCCACTACCTCCTTTTCATATTATTACATGCAGAAAGTGATACTAATAAGAAACCTCAATCCTGATACTTCTACTGCTACCAATGATGAGATATTGAAGCCACATTAATTTTGGAACAGTGTAAAAGCAGAAATTGCTCTCAATGAAACCAAACTTGATCTAGAGGAGTTCTCTCTGGAGAACGTCTCTGTGAGGTGTGGTCTCCATCACTGTCATCTCACCCCCAAAGTAAAGAAATACAGCTGGGGACACCAACGTACCTCACAATGGTACCGCACTAAGAACCATCCTGAGAGTCACTACACTCAGCTTCAGAAAAGGAAGTATCACTACTGATTGAAAGTACATGGGTGAAAGTATTTGAGGAGTGCCAACGTATGTAGGAAGGAAGAGTGGGAAGGGAAGGCACTCCCTCCAGTGCTGCCCAGGAAGCTCTGCTATCAGCCATCACCACCTCCACTTCACTTCTTACAGAGCTAATGACTGAGGATTTGGGAGATTAAGCCACAGCATAGGACATTTTTATCCTTAGGTTTAACAATTCCTCAGCACTTTTAAGCTGCAGAAAAATAATTCCAGAAGTGAAGATTTATGCTGTTGATATTGGGGCAGGCTCACTGCAATAATGGAGTTGAACTTACGTTTCATTCCACCATGAAGTGTCCCTCACCGAGCTGCATGGTGTGATTGGAGGTTTGGCTGCAACAGTCCTTCATCGCCATGGTCAGAAATGAATGGCCAGATTAATTTGCTCCTATGGCAGGCACAGAACTGTGTGCTCTTTGGGGAAATAGTGGCGCTGCACTTCTGTGCTTGATGGAATAATCAGAATCTTCTCCAAGGGGTTCAGGCACACATTGGCACAGTAACACAAATGGGGTGAGAGTCTCCTATCCATATTCCCCACACCACGATTTGCATCTATTTTGCATCTACTGAAACTGACATGAGCTTCATCCATGTTACTTCAAGGCTCCCCATCTAGGACTTCATCCAAACTCTAAAGAGAGAAATTCTTGTTTCCAAGCCATTCATTTGTTGCCAGCCTCAGGTTTTACAGCATTTTACACTATTCGGTACCATACACACACCCAACAATTATTGAGCAAATCTTATGGGCTCTCTCCATTACTTCTTATCCACATACTTAACAGGGTAGGTCTCCCATAACTTGAAAATACCAAATGAGTTTACAACATGGAGCTGACTGCCACAGAGCACAGCCATTACTCATTTGAACACTTAATTATTTTCAGAAGACAGTTTACCTTGATGAGCACAGAATTAGCCTTGAATCCTTTATGTGAAGCCTTTATGTGAGATTTTATTGTCCAGAGCAAATATGACCTGTTACGATATACAGGCTTTATTAGCAGCAATAACAATTTTACCATCAGCACCAGTAAATCAGGGCTTTTTGAGAACTCTGCAATTTTTATCTGTAGAAAACAACTGAAATGCCAGTTTTCCATTCAGTATCATTCCTAACTTTCCAGAAGGACAAATACTGTTTGATTGTTGACTGTAAAGCCAATAGTACTGAAATTCTCAGTAAAATTTAAACAGCGTTGACCATTTTTCCTCAAATGGTCCAATTCCAACAAGGACAGCATTCTGTGGACATTTAACCATCAGTAAGTTGAAAACCAGACAAATGCAGGCAATCAGCTCAGCAAACCATGCTTAGGTAGAAGTCTATTTACTCAATAGGTAACCGGTGCCCATTTACTCATTGTTTGTTTCCTTGGATCCCAAGCGATACACGTGGGATTTATACAGATTTTCACCTGAAAACTCTCTGCTCATCTCTAAACATTGCATTTTTAGGAGCAGTAACAAAAGGAAAGCAACTCAGATCCCCAAAATAGTCAACGTAGCGCAACACCATCAATGCAGCACAATCCCCCATAGAGAGCCCGGCTCACACACAGCCCCGACCTCTCGCAATTGTGAGCACTGCCACCACCACCAGGCCTGGAAGCCCGCAGTGCTCAGCCCTCTTTGTGTCTCATGCAGAAAGCTCACCTCAGCCGCAGGGACGCCCTCGGGGGGCCGGCAGTGCAGAACGATCATCCCTTCAATAGGAACCTCCTTCCCCTGGGGGTCTTGCTCAAAGTTTTTCCTTAAATCTGCAGAGTTCAACACAAGAATTCATTACAACTCCAACGCATCCGAGAACATCAGCAGGTTTGTTCTACTCACAAGCGATGCGGACGGACGCCTTCCTGCTCTTCGAGGTGCCCAGATGGCTCCATGCTACGCACTGACACCAGTAATCTTCTGGCCCATGGAAGTCCTCCACCTGCTGCCTCGTCACATTGATGAACACCTCCCGGACCTTCAGGCCTGAAGGGGAAAGATACAGAAAATAAAGTGATGTGAGCTATCTTCCTTGGGCACAAAGCTGAGGTTAGCCGACACTTTTCTTTTAATTAAACAATTCCATTTTTAATCAAGGCAAAGCTTTAATTACTTTGACAATCATATATTGCCATTAATTAAATCCTAAAAGCTGAGTAGGTCAAAATGCATCAAATGAAATGAATTACCCACCCACTGTGGCCTTTGCAAGAGTCAGAAACCTTCTCTCTTGTGCCTTCTGTCTCTCAAAGGGATTATTTGGCATTGCATAACATACAGTGAAATTGTGCTCCCATTTACCACACTCAGTGCACTTGAAACTCCTTCTGAAGCACCCTGGTGGGCCCATCCATTACCCCCAGTGAAGTCGAACAACCAGAACTATGCATAAGTGATAGGAATTAAACAGGTTCATCTAAATAGCTCAGAAAGGGATCTCATGGAACGACGAAGGCAAATCAGGAGTAACGATGGGAAAAGTCTCGTGCTTTTTTTTCCCCTCCTGCTGCCATTTCCAAAACTCCCCCCACACAGCCAACATTCAGCAGCATTGCCCTTCGGAGCAGCAGCTTTTGTTCCAGAGAAGATAACAAGAATGGAGGCCTTCTAAGCCTGACACCTTATTTTATACACTCGCAATGTTTGCTGTATCTGTCTGTATGCTAAATCTGTTAACTACCTTCATATGACAACGCTGGGGAGAGGAGATATAATCCAAATCACTGTGAAGAGGCATTAAGAATCACTTAGGAGAGCTAGTCAGAAAAACATTAATCTGAAAATCGAAGAAGAAAATCATGCCTTCTGCCTCCTTCCTTCTCTCCTTTGGTGCAGTCCCAAGGTGCTTATTTCCCCTTCACTGGAAATGAATGAAAACTCAATCTTAAAATATTTCATGCCTGTGAATTTATAAAGCACCAAGAAGTTTCTAAACCCGAACTCCATAAAAATTGGCTTCCACTTAATCTCAGGCATCATTAACAAATGGCTGGTACTGCACTTTGGAAAGGCACCAGCAAGTCAGCCTGGTCCTCTGACAGACAACAGCTGAGGCTGCTGGGGACGCTCATTGGAGAGCAGTGGGGAAGGGCAGAGGAGCTTTAAACGCTATAAAGCAATACAACATTTTTGTTATGCTTCCATTGGCACATTGTTTCTTTTCATGTCTCCTGTTTGGCTTCTTGTTCTTCCCAAGGACATCTTAAGATACGGCCGAACCTCCAAGAGCTTCCTCAGTTGTCTCAAAGATCATTTTAGTAGCTCAAATATTTATCCACGCTGTAATAAGCAAACAGAGCTTTCCTGGTTGTTTCTATTTGTGCTTCGTTTTTACTACGTTGATGCATTTTTCAACAAAATTGTTTACAAAAGCTTCCCTTTGTTCCTGTGATGATGAAAACATCACTGGCAGAACCCAGCAGTTCTGTCGGAAACCCCCCATCCTGCTGACATGGGCTATAAGGCGTACGATGAAACTGCACCATCTCAAAGCAAACACTCAGGCTGCTCTGAGAGCAATGAATCCCCAAGTTCTCAGCCATACAACCTTTCCGCAGAGTGATGTTTATGGGTTAGTGATAAGAGCAGCCACAGTAAGTCCCATTAGACACCCTTGGAGTCCTGGCGACCTGACACAGCAGGTCCCAATGGCTGAACATTTCTCATTCTGTCATGCTGGACAACACTGACAGACACATATTTTATTGATACTGTACCCATGACAAATCAAGCTGTGTGCAATCCTTGGATGATTTCAAAGCTCCAGAGCCTCAAAAGCTCAAGCCTCCAAATCCAAGCTAATTTGCAGCCATGTCCAACGAGGTTGCAACCCATCTACTTAAAGACTTCTTTGACAAGGATGAAAAACAATCAGTCCTTGACAAACAGTGACCTTTCTGAGATGGCTGTCTCCGGTCAGGGATCACTCACCCAGCACTCAATTAGCTGATGCACACTGCTGTGCAGCCACGTACATCCTATCAGCCTGTGAGCCTGCGCTGCCTACAAACACAGTGCTGCTCTGTGCATTGCCACGAAGGTGCAGCAGCCTGAACTGCTACAGAAGTAAGAAGTTTACGTGGCGCCTTCCTGTACCCAAGTACCTATAGCTAACCTCCATGGTCAGCTTATTCCCACCATGACCTCAGATAGCATCTTCCTGGGGGAAACCCACTCATCCCCTCACCAGCATTAGCTCCAACCTCCCTGGCCATTCCCCACCTGGTTATGATACACTCCATCTCTCCTGCACTCTCCCAGTTTCCAAGCTACTCAAGGAATTTCTGGAAGCAGTGAACAGAAATGAGGAGCTCAGAATTGCACATTACGCTGCTGTTGGTGCAAGCAACAGCCTTTATTGATACCAACCTGAGAAGTCATCACGTGTGGAAGAGCAGGAACCACTTCTAGGCTCACTGATGCTATACAACACTGAGCAGTCACCACTGAATAAAGGCATCTACAGATTAGGGTTTGTTAAGGCGGAATGCTCTCCAGCCCAGCTCTTCCTTTCACAGAAATGTTAATTAATATTAATTGATATATATCAGCCTGAAGCAACACTTAACGAGCTTTGAATCAGGCAGCCAAACAGTGCATGATTTTGAGAGATGCAGTGAGAAGGGGAGAAGCAGGGCAGGAATTCAGCCCCTTGGACTGCCCTGCTGTGCCAATCCATGAAACAGATGCATCCAAAATAACAGAATTGAGGTTGGAGGGGACCTCCAGAGCACATCCACTCTTTGGGGAAAGTTGTTTGTGTGTTGTCTATGGAGAAAGTACACCTATTTTCACTTATTTTAGAACCAACTACAGACAGCAAACCCACGGGGAACAGAGGCATATACTCTTCATTTATCATCACTACATTTCACCAGCAGATATATTCACTCACCATCTGCGTCTCAAAAATGCCAGAGAAAACATTCATAGGAAATGACACAGCGAAAAAGGATATCCAGGCAAATAAAAGCAGGCACATCGTAAACAAGAACAACATTTTACCTGTAACTCGTGTAACTCTAATAAGCACTGCAAGGCAACCCTTTAAATTATTGTGCAAATTATAACCATCATCTTTTGTTACACAGTACAGCCTTCCAGAATATAGAATTATGACTGTGGTACTGAGATGCTAATAAGCTTTCTGCACCGTTGGATGGTTTAGCTGCAGATAGACTAATGTTGGCAGCAGATGAATAATTGCTCTCCATGTACTAAACATAACAGAGCTGCACAGAACTTCAGCATTTGTCAGCTTTATTTGTTTAAATGAGAAAAACGCTGACAGCAGTTATTGCTGCGATCCTTTTATTTATCAGACAAGGAAACTCGAGTTACTTTTAGTGGTCTGATCCTGCAGTAGGACCGAAGTTGAGATATTTGTAAACTAATTTGGAGGTGCAGTCCTCAACACTCAGGAAAGAGAAGAAAAGCAGAAGGAAATACGTCAAACCATAACTGTTATATTCTTATCACAGTAGGATCTATTAGCTCAGGCTCTTATTTTCTGAGCACATAAAGTGAGCAAAGTTCCGCTGCTGCAATGCTTATGGAATGAACAAAAAAGGCAGACTGTGGATCTCCATCCTCTTTTTGCAGCTCAGGAACTAAGGCAGAAGATGAAATAATGGGGTTTGTAACTGAGCAGTGGACCACAGCAGTGCATCCATCAGGCACGGCACGTGCTGCCATACCTGCCCTGAGCTCCTGCATCAGCAGCAACAAAGCCACCGCAGCACAGACTGCAATGCAAACCATCAGCCCCCCAGAACCCTTTGTACGCCCTCAGGCAGCCAGCTTGTGTCAGCCCAG
>PPHD01025398.1:0-11778 GCA_002909625.1 Bambusicola thoracicus
CATCTGGCTCAGTGCTCTCTGCCCCCGGACCCCCAGCTTATGGCTTGGCCAAAGAAGGTGCTGAGCCAAGTGGGGTGCCCCCCTCCCCTTACCTCGATCATATGGTGCAGAGATTTGTCAAACAGGTCTATGAACTCGTCCCGGATGTTGAGCAGGTCAATCTCGCTCCGGGAAATCATGATCCGAGTGAGGGTCCTCTCATCTGTGCCGGCACCCTGCAGAGGGGAACTTGAATAAATAACCCCAGAAAGAGGAGTATGGGGGCCTCTCAGCATATCCAGCACAGCCCATGTTGGAGGTCACCATTTGGGCGTATGCAGGGCTTGCTGCTGGCATGACACGAGCTTCCTGTGTCCCCGCTAATCCAGAATTGGTTTGAGCTCAGCCCTGCTCCCTTGGGGATAGCTGGAGGCCAAGCCCCATTGCTACCATGGGATGAAATCAGAGTCCCAGAGGGTTCCATAGCCCTGTTCCCTAGGAGAGCCCATCTGTACCTTCATGGACTTGTAGAGCTTGTCAGCAAAGAAGGCTTGCTTGTTCTTCACGCTCCGTACTGCAACACAGAGGGGAGAGAAGTTTAGTGCAGGCATAGCCCCACAGGATGCCCTGTAGATGTCCCAACCCCACGCTCTGCTGTGAGCCCCCCCTGCCCCCAAAGCAGGGAAGAAGCAGGCGAAGGGGCTTCTGCCTGGAGCCCTGCACTGACCGATGGCCACAAAGGCGTCCCTCACGTCTCCTGACATCCGCTTCCTGATGGCGTGCTCCACGTCGTGGTTGGTCATTTTGACGAAGTCCTGGAACACTTGGGGTGGGGAGAGGAAAGATCAACACCAAGTGCTTGTCCCAACCCCAGGAGAGCCAAGCCCCAAATGTGGAGGTTTCTGGACAGTATGGTACAAGCTTGGGTGATCCCAACCAACAACCCCAAATGGGGGGCTGTGCTATCTCCTCCCACTGCCTCATCCTCATCCCTGTTGGAGACATAGGGCCACCCAACCATC
Source organism: Bambusicola thoracicus (assembly GCA_002909625.1). Classification (NCBI taxonomy): domain Eukaryota; kingdom Metazoa; phylum Chordata; class Aves; order Galliformes; family Phasianidae; genus Bambusicola; species Bambusicola thoracicus. The sequence goes on from PPHD01025398.1 coordinate 1,002, forward strand.
AGAGCACATGTACACAGGCAGGATCCAGTGCAGAATGGCAAAATCATAGAGTCACGGAGTCATTAAGGTTGGAAAAGACCACCAAGGTCCTCAAGTCCAACCACCGACTCATCACCACCGTGCCCACTAAGCCAAGTCCCTCAGTGCCACATCTCCCCCAGCAGGGAGGAGGGGGGCAGTCCTACCTCTGCGGAGGTGCGGGTAGCTGCGGGTGCAGAGGATGCTGAGGAAGCGGGTCTCCAGGGAGTCACTGGAGTCATTGCTGGACACGTCAGCAAGTTTCTAAGGGAGGAAGAGAGAGTGAGGAGAGGGGGGCGGGGGGAGGGGTGTCAGACAGCTCTCCCTAGATGTGAAGGTTCACAGCTGCACAACCACACATTATGACAGAGAAAGGGTGACGTTCTCCAGTTCTGATGGAAAAAAAAAAATAAAAAATGGAATGCTTGTCGTTAGGGTATGCTTTCCATCTTTTGAGGTGGATGACCAATAGTGCACAGGGAACTCAGAGCTGCCAGACACAGGAGCCCCCAGCCCCAGCACTGCACCCACGGACTGCGGCTCTCAGAAATATGCACAAGGCTGAGGAGCGATAGGGCAGGCACTCACCAGGGTCTCAGCAACAACCTGGTGGAGAGAAAGAGAGAGACAGGAAAACAACAGGATCAGAAGGTGCTACACAACCTTTCGCCTTCCTTTGACAGTGTGAGGGAAGTCTATCAAAAGCCCACAGGATGACCTGTCCCCTGCTTCCCCGAGGCTGAGCTGATCAGAGTCCCCCATCTCCTCCTCCATTTGGGTCCCAGGCTGATGGGGACTAAGAGAATGGGACAGGGCTGGGGCTGGATGTGAGCAACCCAGACCTGACGCACACCAGCCTGCCCACCTCTGCTTTGCAGCAGAACACCACCAGGCACACGGACAGCTGCCGTCCAGCTGCAGACCCGGTGCTCGTCATCCCTGGCTCTCTCTTTCTCCCCAGCAGCAGCAGCAGCAGCAGCAGCCCATGCAGAAGCGAAGCAGCCACTCCCTCTGCTGGCAGCAGCTCGGCTGTCCCCATGCTCATGGCATGCACTAGGGCAGGACAGGGATGCTAGGTTGGGGAGAGGTGGCCCCTTGCTCTCTGGCCCCCAGGAGCGAGACTTGCCCCAGGAAGGGGCCCCTCCACATGCTAAACGAAGCCGAAGGGAAAGAAAGGAGGGGAAGTGCTCAGCTCCACCCTGCTGCAGAGTGGGCAGGCAGCCCCAGGGAGCAGAATATGGCTGCAGTGCGGGACACACAGCCACAGAACTCTCCATCACCTTTGGAGAAGTCTCGACCTGAAAGAAGAGGACCCCAGGGTGCTCAGCCCAAGGGTCAGGGCCCTCCTCAGATCAGCAGTTCAGCCAGGTGATAGGCCCAGCAGCCCAGTTCTGCTCTCTCAGCCCTCCCCATCTGGTCTTGACTCATCACCACCCAGTGAAGACCCGGGGATGGTTTGGGGTGGCATCCCAAGCACTGGTGAGGTGCAAAGCAGCATAAGCTTCAGTGCTTCCCCGTGCACAAGGCAAAGAGGTGAGTCCCTCCTGCAGGCCAGCCCAAAGCTGCTTCTGAAGCTGAAGATCCATGTTTCAGTACTGCTGTGTGCTGTGGAACACCAAAGCAGCCACTGTGCACAAGGAACAGTGCAGCTCTGGCTGGGCACTCCCTGGGGCTGCTACGTGTGTATGGAGAGGCATCCCCCGGGGCATCAGGCAGGGCTGCAGGAATCAGTTCTGAAAGCTGACATCCCTTCACTTGCCATTTCTCCCTGCAGATCGCAGAGACCCAACCCCAGCACCACGTGTTGCCCTGAGGATGCAATGCCCTCGATCCTATAAAAACAGCTCGTAAGGTTCTCACCTTGGCATCTTCGTGCGCCTGTGTGAGGTTCTCCGGTCCCTCATCGCGATTGCCCTGTGGGTCAATACAACAATCATGGGGATTTGGGGAAGAAACCTGGGAAAGTCCCAGGTGGGGGGAGGACAGACAGGGCACTCCCAGCCCACAGCCACATCCCCACAGCCCCCAGCAGGACCATGGCCCACATGAGAGCTGTCCATACCAGAGCCAAGGAGACGAGGATCCTCTTGAAGTGTCCCGATGTGTCAGAGCTCAGGTCGTCCTCCAGGCTCTTGTGGTAGGCTGAGGGCAAGGGGACAGCTGAGCCAGCCTGCCACCCGCCAGCACCTGCTGTCCCCTTGACCCACCCGGGGGGTCTCTTTGTGCCTGGGGTTGGCGGTGGTCATCCTCCAGATGCCTCCATGCCTGGAGGTGGGGACCAGCCCAGCAGCTCTGATGCCTTTCTGCTGGGACCACAGAGCTGTCTGCTTTAAACCAGACAGCTCTGGGAGACAGAAGGGGCTATGGATTTAACGTGGCTCTTGCTGCTCTTGTTCCATAAGGAGAAGGGGGCTTGGGTGGAAGGGAGAGAAACGAATGGCCCTCAGTGCTCCCCCCACTCCCTCCCATCCCATACCCTGCTGGTACGCCTCATTGATCGCCGCGATCTCCTGGTTGTTCCGTGTGGCCATGATCTCGATAAGGGTGCTCTCATCTGTGCCAGCCCCCTGCAAGAGAGCATCCCCCAGTGCCAGGCCTTCATCCTGTCCGTGCAGCAAGACCCACGCTGTCTGTGCATGCAGAAGCTGATGGCATCACTATGAGACCCACCTCCACTGCCTTTCTCAGCTGCTTGGCGTCGTACTGCGCCGGTGTCAGCATGAGCCCAAGGATCAGCTTGGCCAGGCTTCCTGACAGCTCTGACTTCAGGTCTGCCAGCAGGTCCTGCAAAAGCAATGGGATGTTTGGTGTGCCAGCTCCTTCTGCAGGGACAGCCCAATGCAGCAGCAGGGAGAAATGTGTGGAGGTGGGAGGGAGGCAGCTGGGAAGGCCCCAGCAGGATTTCTTGCAGCGAGGGAATGGCACTGAGGGAGGAAGGACACGGGCAGAGCAATGAATCGGGGTGGGAGAGGCCAGCGGTACCCTGCCATAGTGAGCTTTGTAGGCCTTCAGAATCTGCTGCCTCTGGGCATTGCTTCTCTGTGTGAGCACCTCGATGATGGCCCCTTCATCTGTGCCTGCAATGACAGCAGAGATGCAGGTGAGAGGCTCCAGGGGTCCAATAGAGCCATGCACAGTGTCACCCCCTGCAAACTGGTGCATGAGGAGGGGGAGATTACATAGCTACAAAGCTCATGCTTTATTACCCCCGGGCTATTCTGCAGCCCTGTGTGGGTTTTCTGCTCTGGGATCTGTTGGGGAGCATCTCCCCATGGGGTCAGCATGGGGCTGGGTGCACTTACCCAGGCCCTTCATTGCCTTCCGCAGCACCTGTGCATCACCATCATCATTGAAGTTGCTTGCAGGCTGCACCGTTCCTCGCAGCTGTGGAGATACAGAGTGTGTGAATTCGCCCCAAGGCAGCAGGATGGGAGGAAGGAGGGATGGAGGGAGGGACGGTGCCACCCAGCAAGCCCATGCCAAAGCAGCTGGTGGGTTAGTGCGAGCACCTGGAGCTGGGTGAGGATGTCCCCAATACCATCACCCCTTCCATCTGAGGGCAAACCACAGCCAGGCAGCAGAGAGAGGGGAGCAGGTGGCAGGCAGCTCCCTGTGTCTCGGTGTGCTGCCTTTTGCCATCCCCTAGCACTCAGACCTCATCAGCTGAGAGCCAGGAGAGGGGCACGGAAAGGAATCATGCCCTGTGTCTTTACACAACTCCCAGCACAGCACCAGGGCTCCCAGCCCTCTGGGCATCTCTCTGCCCACCCCAAAGCACAGTGCCCTAGGTACCTCCAGCCACATGCAGGTCCTACCAACTCCCTTTGGGGTGAGTGCCCCGGGGCTGTGTGGGCTGCATCACACACACATGCAGGAGCTGCTGCCTCAGTGAGAGAGGCTTCTGAAAGACGGGTTAGTGGGGCCAGGGCTGGCTAGCCCTGCAGGGTTATGCTGATCTGACCTTGTGCCCAAAACCAAAGAGCCGAAAGAGTTGAAAGAAGGCACACAGCAAGAGGTAGAGAGGGGACACGGGGTCGTGCCCCGTGACAGAAGGGAGCAGGCGGTTCCCAAGCTGGCGGTGAGCAGAGGAGGCTAGGGGTGGGGGCTGAGGGTGCTGACCTCCACTTTGGCCACCGCGCTAAGCTCCCACATCCGATAGGCCACCTGCGCTGCCTCGGGGAAGAACTCACCTGCGGCACTGCAAGGGGACGGCAAGGACAGGCAGACAGTGAGTTGCACCCTGCCCTGCAGCCACCCCATCCTGCACACCCCCAGGGTTCCATGGCCACCATGTGCTGGGCATGGGGCAAGTGGAAGGGACTGTAGCGTCGTTGGTGGCAGTGTTAAGGGACCACAGGGTCACCAGACCCAGCTGGGTGCTCCGTGAGGAACCAAACCATAGGTTTGTACCCATCCCCAGGTGGACAAGGATGGATGGAAAAGGGGGTGACAGGTGTTCTTACTCATCATCCCCTCCACACAGCTTCAGCAGAGCCTTCTTGTACTCTCCAGAGGTGTCCTCCTAGAAGGATAGGCAGAGATGGATGATGGTGTGTGGCAGGGATGCACTATGGTCACAGGATGGTGCCGTAGGAATGGCACAGGGAGAAGGGCTCCTGGGCCTGTTCCCTTGAGCTGGAGCCCTGGCACCTGGACTGTCCCACGCTCAGCATTGGGAGGGAGGCAGCACTGGGTGAGCGGGACCCCCCAGCCCTCACCTTTATCATGTTGTGGAGAGATTTATCATACTTGGTCCTGAACACCTCCCGGATGTCCAGCATGTCAATCTCGCTGCGTGACACCATGATGCGGATCAGCGTGTTGTCCCTTGTGCCCAACCCCTGCAATGGAGCATCCCTTGTGTCAAGCCCTGGAGCTGCAAACCCACTCAGACTGGGAAGGATGCTTGGATTTGGGACCCTCTATTGGGTTTCCCTCAGTCCCAGGTCTGGTGAGTCCTTTGTAGGGAAGAGCTGAGGTCCCAGGATAAAAATCCTGGCTTCACAGCCACTCACTGACACACTGAGGGGAGATTTCCTTGGGCTGGGGTGATGCACCCACCTTCATGGCCTTGTAGAGCCTTTCAGCAAAATACTCTGCTGTGCTTCTGACGCACTTCACTGCAGGGGAGATGGACAAAGTGAAGGGGGGGACGAGGGCAGCCTGCCCTGCACAGCCACCCCTCTGACCCCACTGGTGCTTGTGCTGCACCATGCAGCCCCAGCAATGCCAGTGATGGTTTTACCACCCAACTGCACCACCGTACCCACTGCCAGCATCAGCTTCTCGAAGTCACCGGAGAGCTCTCCCCGGATGCTCCTCTCAATTGGCTTCCCCGAAATCTTCAGGTACTCATCAAAAACTGCATTATGAGAGGAGAGTGTTGGATGCTGAGCCCTTCTGGGGCTACCAGGAGTGGAGCAGCATCCCTTTAGGGCATGAACCACTCTGTGGGTAGGGTGCTCCAATGGTTTGGGCATCCCCATCCCTCCTGTGGGTCAGCCCAGTCCTCTCTGGGGCATGCAGTATGCCCCAGTAGAAGACAGGCCCCATAGGACCATGCAGGTGGCCTTGGCAGGAGGTGCCCAAGCCCCATGTGTGCTCACCCATACGGAGGTGCTGCTTGCTCCGCCGGCCCAGGATGTAGATAAATTGAGCCTCATCAGTTCCCCACTTCAGCTCACCAGCTTCCAGCAGGTCCTTATGGAATGAGGAGGGGGCAGAGAGCCTTAATTAGACTGCTGCTTGCATGCTTTGCAGCCCCAGGTCTGGCTCATCCCAATGCCACCCTACTCAGATGCCACCCATGAGCCTCACCTTGGCATCCTGCTCCACCAAGTCCTCGCTCACCACATCGTCCTCCTCCCTGGCGCCCTGTGGGATGGCCACGGGCTCAGCCCTGCTGGGTGAAGCACCCACTGCTGGCTGAGGCTGGACAGACAGACAGACATACCTGGAGCAGGACAACAAGCATCTTCTTGAAGTGGCCCGATGTGTCCCCAACAATGTCAGCCTCCAGGTCTCTCTCGTATGCTAGTGGAAGATGGAAAATTCAGGGCTGGGGGAGCTGAGATCCCCTTAACTCTAACCTTGCCCTTCCCCAACCCTCACCGTCCTTGTAGGCAGCCACCAGGTCGTGAATCTCCTGGTTGGTGCGGGAGGCGAGGATCTCAATGAGGCACTTCTCATCCGTGCCGATGCCCTTTGAGCACAGACACACAGCCCTGTGAGCAGAGGGGAGAGCCGGGGGCATCCCCAAAGGGCTCCCAGAGGCTGCTCAGCCCTTACCGCGATGGCATCTTTGATCTCCTTGGCATCACTATAAGCCGGAGGCCGCATCAAGCTTACAATCAGCCGCTCAAACTTGCCCGTCAGCTCGTACTTGAGGTCTGCAATCAGGTCCTGGGGGAGGACAAGGAGAAGGAGGAAGGGGCTGAGATGCCTTTGGCTGCACAGCATCCCCTGAGGGTGCAGGATGCAGCATTTGGGGGTTCGCATCAGGGCTCATTTCTGCTGTTACCTTCCCATATTGGGACTTGTAGGCTTGGCAGATCTCCACGCGCTGCTTGTTGCTGCGGGATGTGATGAGGTCGAGGATGGCGTCCTTGTCACTGCCTGTGGGGAGAGTCAGGTGGTCGCATCTGGCCCCGTGGCTGGGTCCCACCCCTCTCTGGGCTCACCATCACCATCCCACCATGCCCAAAGCTGCTGCTGGCCCAGGGCGGGAGGAGAAGCAGAGCCATGGGGAGGAAGGGGAGAGGGAGCTGGGAGCAATCCTAGCATGCTGCTGAACCAAGCAGCTGGAAGGGATGCGATGCAAGTTGCCCAGCATGCAGTTGGCAACTAAAGGACATGGGGACATCAGGGTGGTCCTGGGGTGACAGCCTCGAGGAGCATCCGTACCAAATCCCTTCATGGCATTGTACAAGGCGTCTGCATCCTGGCTGGGATTGAAGCCTGGGAAGTCCTTCACCGAGCCCCTGTAAACCTGGAGGGGAGGAAACAAGGAGATGCAGGGGGAGGGCAGCCCATGACCCATGCTGCAGTGGGAGGGAAGAGGAACTGAAGGCTGAGGGGCAGCAGGGTGAGGCTGGCTCCTGCATGGGGCTGGGAGAGCTGAGCTCAGCCTCAAACCCAAACACTGTTCTTCTTTCCAGTTGTTTCCTTTCCTGTTTGCTCTCCATGCTGCATGAGTTGTTTGTGTCTCATGTCCCTGTTTAGACCTCGACCTTCCTGCCTGTATCTTGCTGGCACCGCTCTCTGTTTGCCCAAGGTTAAGTTGAATGCGGCCCTCCCTGACCCAGGTGTTTATCAGCAATCCTGTTTGCTCTCCTGGGGGCAGCTCAGAGGGTTTGGGCAGCTGAAAGGGAAAGCTCCAAGGAGACCCCTGAATGCAGGGCCCCCTGCAAGGCAGCAGGGCTTCAGGGAATAAGCAGTGCAGGCACAAAGCAAACAAAAGGAAGTCATTTTCTCTGCCTCCTGTTGCGAGCAGGGAAACCCTGAGGATGCTGAGGATACCCGAGCTCTGCGTGAGGTCCAAGCAATGAGGCAGGGACTGGGAAGAGCAGGGGCTGGGCTTTCTGTCCCCAGGTTAACTTTGCCCAGGGCCAGTCGTCCCAACAGAGACAGGGGTCAGATCCACACACTGTCAGCATAAGCCTGGGGTGGAAGCAGATCTGAAACCGACACAGCGCTGTAGTATAAGGAACCGGAGACACCCCTGCTGTGGGAAGAGCTGAGCTGTGGGATTCCTGTAGCAGTTTCACAGGGGAAAGGGAGTGGGGCTGGGGACCAGGGCTCGCAGAGAGGAGACGCTGTCCTCAAGGGAGGCGTGCAGGCATGGGTGCAGATCGTGTTGCAGCTGATTCATCCGAGAGCTGCATTTAGCCCCACTTCCCGGCAGCTCCAGACCCTCCTGCTGCCAGCACACACATGGCATTGACAAGGAGCTGCAGGGAAAGGGAGGTGCCCAGAGGCAGCAGGAGGGGACGAGGGTGGCTGAAGGGTGCTGGGGTCTCATGGGTGGGTGGCACAGAGCTGGCCGGCACCTCGCTGCAGTGCTGTGTGGTGGGGATCAGGGAAACTGAGGCAGGAGGTCGGTGCATCACCCCCTGCTCCCCACAGGGCCCCGAGGAGGTGCAGAACATCACTGGGAAGGGAAGCTGTGCTTTCCCACACCTCCAAGCCCTCCGTCCCCCCGCTCCAGCAGCTCAGGGCCCCCCACCTCCCCTCCTCCAGCCTCTGACTCATCTCAGAGCTAAAAATAAGCCAGGCTGGGGCTGGTGGGGCGGAGGCGAAATTCCCAGCGTGTCTCCGCTCCCACCCGCAGCTGCTGCTTGGGCTCTGGACCACCGATGCTCACCCGCGCTGTGTCTCAGTTTCCCCACTCAGAGGCAACCACCAAGTGAGATGCCGTGGTTTGTTGGACTTGAGGCAATTGATTATGTTTTCTAAAGGGAATGGCGAGCAGCAGGGCAGTCAGCCACTTCTTTCCCTCATCCCACTGTGGTCCCAAAGGGATTTTCGCCCCTGGATGCCCCTAGTTCCCCCTGCCAGCATTACCCCCATCTGCTGGTGTTGTCTGGAGAGACCGGAATGCACACAGACCCCACACCATGCAGCTGCTCTCCCAGCCCTGGGGGAAACACTCCCATGACCCCCCAGAACCCAGCCCACCCAAACACCCCATAGGGTGCAGTCACCATACCTTTCCTTTGGGTGCCATGGGAATCGCAGGGCTGAGGGCACAGAGGAGCTGCAGGAGAGAGCAGAAAAGCAGATATGAGCCAAAGCATCCCCTGGCACTCCGCAACCATCTCTCAGAACAGACGGCTGGGTGTTCCCTGTCCCCTCCAGGGCACTGCAGGGTGACCATGGGGTGACCACAGCTGAGCTCCTTTGGCACCTGGCAGCAAGATGGGAGCAGTGGAGATGATGTGTGCCTGCATAGTTTCCTGCTGCTGCAGAAAAGAACCCGGGAGGGGAAGAAAGTGCTGAATATGTGGAAATGGGCCGAGCATCCTCTTTGGGGAGCACGCTGCAGTGCTGATCCCACCTCCTCGCCATACCCCGTGATGCTCCTGTGCTGCTGGGCTGCATCCCAGTGGCCCTGAAGGCACCCTGGCTCCAGGGATGCCTGGGGAATCCCTGCGGCCATATGAGACCAGGCAACACCTGGGTTTCTGCACACCAAATCAGCACTGCCATCAGCCCAGCATGCAGAGCGGAGCTCCGGAAACCCAGATGGGTTTCTGGGGTTTCTAGGGTAACCGGTGGGTTGTTTTCTAACAACCAGCACCATTTATAGCCGCAGTCTGTCTCAATGTAAGCTTTCCCCACCCCCACGGAGAAAGTCCCCAGGCAATTCTGCGAAAGCTGTCAGAGGGGAGAGGAAAAGCTGGAAAATGGAGGGCGGCCCTGCAGGAGTCTCTGCGCACCATCTGAGCCTCCGGCCCCAGCGCCGTCCCCGTCACGCTCTGCCAGTGCCGGCCTCCCTCTGCGACACGTTGCACAGAAGCGCAAGGCACAGCCGGGCCTCTCTGGGCTTCCAACCAAGCAGCAAGCAGGGGGAAAGCACACAAATTCACCCAGCTTCACCCCACGTCTTTGTGAGGGCAGACAGCAGAGCAGGGTGAGGCCCTGCCCGTGCCGCAGGGCACCTTCTGGCACTGAACGTTTCCGTAAGCATCCTTGCCAGGGCAGGAAGTCTTGCAGAAAAGCTGAGCTTCTGCCTTCTCTTTTCAGCTCCGGGAGAGCCCCAGCCTTGCAGCAGAGCTGCAGTGCACCAGATGGGTGCCATGGATCCCTGCCCCCGGCCCGTGCATCCTTCCATGCCTCTCAAGACCCTCTGTGTCTCAGGGGATGTGGGCTTCATTCCCTCCAGGCGCAGAGGAAGCCCTGCAGTGCACTGCTCCCTTCCGCTCTGCATGCAGCAGCCAGGCTGAGTCCACCCCATTCATCACAGCAGTGGGTGCCCCGCCACACCCAGTGCCTGCAGTGTGCCTGTTGTCCTTCACAGCAGGGCTCACCGTGGGGCTGACACCTCTGTGGGACCCAGAGAATGGTCCCAGCTCTTCCCCGAGTGATTGAAGCTCCATGCAGTCCCCAACCCACCCTGATGGAGAGCCCTGTGCCCGCGGGCCAAAAATGCTGCGAGCGGCCCAAAAGGATGCACGCACCCCATCTGCCCCATCCGCATCACCCCTGCTTTGCAGCCACTCTGAGCCCCTTGCAAACCCTTGCCAAAATCCCGGTGCGGATGGCCGGATCCTGCCCTGACCCACACCGTGGCTTTGGGGCTGTCACAGCGGAGGCCGTGGCACACCCAGCACTTCTCACCCTGCCCCAGGGAGGAAAAAGGGCTCCGTGGGGTCAGAAATGCTCCAGATGTGCATCGAGGAAAGAGGGGGGGTTCCCGAGGTCCCCTACCCCACCCTAATGCCAAAAGTCCCCTGCGCTAAAGTGCGTTTGGGGCGTTTCCCTGCACCAAACTTCCCCGTTAATCAAATCAATGGGATTTCACTCCGTGGAGGGCAGGTGTGGGTGTCCCAGGGCACAGTGATGGGTGTCTGTGCAGCGCAGGGCGCACAGAGCCACATCCCCGCTGCCGGACACACCCATGGGCCCCGCAGCAACGGCTGTGCCCTAAAAGTGCCCCCAAAGCCCTCCATCCCCGCAGCAGCGCAGCCCCAGCTCTTGTTAGAAAGGAATGGCTTTGCAAATCATGTAGAAAGAAAAAAAAAAAAAAAAAAAAAAAAAA